>RJWJ010004840.1:0-72577 GCA_004363605.1 Indri indri
TCCCACGTATTGATTTATGACTTTACCTGTAACCCCTGCCTCCCTGAAATGTATAAAACCAAACTGTAACACAACCTCAGTGAGTCCACTTGCTCAAGGCCTCTTGGGTGTGGCTCGGGGGTCATGGTCCTCAAATTTGGCTCAGAGTAAATCTCTTTAAAATTACTTTACAGAGTTTGGTCTGTTTTTCCGTTGACAGAAATCAGTTTGGTTCCAGCTTCCAGACTGTTGCCTTTCATGACACTCAGGCCCATACTGTTTCTATGAGATTTAGCACCACTAAATCTTCATGTCTGTCGCTTGACATGAAGCCTGGTCGTGGAATTTGAATTGAGGTGTGCCATAAGTGTAAACAACACCAGAAAGACTTCGTGCAAAAAAAATAACGTAAAATATCTCATTCATAATGTGTTTTGCTTATAATGTTGAAATAACATTTTGGGTATGCTGGGTTAAACAAAAATCATTATTAAAATCAGCTTCACCTTTTTCTTTTCACTCTTCTTCCAAGTGGCTTGCACTCTAACTGGATACGAACGCTAACTGCAAGCAACAAAGGCCTTTCAACCTCTGTGCCTTAACATGTTCATTTTTTCAATCAGGACTAATCCGACACCAACCTGAAAGGGTCGGCGTGAGACAGCAATGAGATACTATTTACAGAGCACTCAGCCCGGTGTCCAGGCACCAGCTCTCGTGTTAAACCCAGAGGAAAGCAAGCGACTGCCGAGGCCACGCCCACAGACAACGGGACGCGGGAGCGGGCAGCGCTGGAGCTTACAGCTCAATTCACTAGCTCCGGCTGGGTGAAGCTTGATGCGCACGCGCAGTCGCGCCACCAGCGGCGGCCGAGCCAGCCAATGGGATTGCGCGGATGGGCCGGGCGCGCCTTGGGCCCTGTCCCTGGTCTGGCCCCGCCCCTCACTGCCCCATGGCGCAGCGCGCACAGGGCGGTGCGCGAGTGGGCGGGCCCTAGCGGCGCGGCCTGACGCGACCGGGGCGGCGGGAGTCTGCTGTCGTTCCCTCTGTGGTGGCCCGGGTGGCATGCACGCTTTGCAGAGTAACATGGCGGATGCGGAAGGTAAGGGCTGCGCTCCTTCGTCCAGGGTCTCCTGCGGGGTCTCAAGGAGTCGGCGGTGGGGCTATGGGCTATGGCATCGGGGCCCCCGCTAGCCTCCGGTTCCCGCTGGAGGGTCGGCCGCTTAGCCGTGGGGCCTTAAGGTGCCCTTGTTTCTCGGCCCTGGCTTCACCGGCGAGGGCACGAGAGTGAGAGGCCCTCGCAGTGACTTGGCTCTGCGGGGCCCGGGCCTCCCTCCACGAGCGTGCCCCTAGAGCCCAGGTCGCCATCAAAAGACGTCTGCCGTGCCGCCTACCGGTGGTGGCCGGAGACCTGGCAGCACCTGTGCTGCCACCAGCCCGGATGCTGCTGTTAGTTCCACGCTACCGAGGGGAGCAAGGATGTGGGAACGGGCTGGGAAGAAAAGGCGCCACGGGGTCCCGGAGCGGGGATAGCTTTGAGTTGCAAGAAAGTTCTAGAGGCCACAAGCCTGTGGGGACAGTGGAGTGGTCACTTATGGAACTTTCCAGCCCGCCGGCGAGCGCCTCTGTGGGGTGCTTAAGCTCTGCCACAGCCACGTGGTGAACCGGAACGGAAGCCGACGCGTGCAACAGCCTGCAGTCAGTTACCCAGCCTTGCTACCTATGTGCTAGGCCTTACACACTTTGTTTTTTTCCAGTACAGTCATGCGTCGCTTAAAGACACGGATACAGTGCTTCTTAGGCGATTTCCGTCATTGTGTGAACATCCTAGAGTGTACTTATATAAACCTAGAAGATATAGTCTATGACACACCTAGGCTATATGGTATAGCCTACTACTCCTAGCCTACAAACCTGTACCGCATGTGACTCTGCTGAATACTGTAGGCAGTTGTAACACAGCGTTAAGTATTTGTGTATCTAAACATAGAAAAGGTAAAGTAAAATAATGGTATAAAAGATTTTAAAAAGTACACCTGTACAGGGCACTTACAATGAATGGAGCTTACAGGACTGGAAGTTGCTCTCTGTGAGTTACTGAGTGAGTGAATGTGAAGACCTATCCCTAGGACATTACTGTATGCTTTGTAAACACTATACACTTACGCTACACTAAATTTATGAGAACATGTTTTTCTTTCTTCATTAATAAATTAACCTTACCTTACTATAACTTTTTACTTTATAAACTTTTAAAAAATGTTGACTTTTTGACTCTTTTGTGGTAACACTTAGCTGACAACACAAACATTGTACAGCTGTACAAATAGTATTCTACAAGCTTTCCTGCTTAAATTTTTTTCTTTTTAAACTTTTGTTTTAAACTAAGACATGAACACACACATTTGCCTAAGCCCACACAGGGTCAGAATCATCAAGAAATATCACTAGGCAATAGGAATTTTTCAGCTATATTTTAATCTTATGGGACTACCATGTTGTTGACCAAGACATTGTTAGGTGGCGCATGGCTGTAATTCTAGACCTGAAATCCATTTCCTGCCTGCCCTGATTTCAGTCTTTAATTTAAATTTTGTTTTCATTTATTTTGGGGGAAAATTCCCAAATCTGTGTTTGTGTTTTTAGTAGTTATTTTGCCAAAGAAGCATAAGAAGAAAAAGGACCGAAAGTCACTACCAGAAGAAGATGTCGCTGTGAGTAGGAATGTATTTTAATTTGCTTTGACTAAAAAGAAAGGTTACTTAAATAATAAACTAAAGAAAAGTGTTTTTAAAGGTTTCCAAGTAATGGGCTGGCATTGGGTGATCATCATATAGCACTGAAATGACGCAAGCTCAGATGGCCTAATTCCTATCAGGCATAGTTTACTAAAATGGTGTTGGCCACACCAACTGCTCTCGCCAATTTCTCTTCTTTATCCCACCCACAGACCCACTATCCCCCTTTCTCTTTAAATATTTGAACCCATCTTAGTAGCACTTCACTTCCTCTTTTGAGCCTCTGGTCTATTTCTTCTTTCTTTCCCTTGGAGGTCCCAGTGAAGAGACATGGAATGCCTTGATTTCTATTTAAAAGGTATATACTTCTGTGGTAGTAATAGAATTGTTCAAAATCATGTGGGAAGTTTAATAGGTTGTGTTTCTGTCCTGTTGAAGGAAATACAACATGCTGAAGAATTTCTTATCAAACCTGAATCCAAAGTTGCTCAGTTGGACACATCTCAGTGGCCCCTGTTGCTAAAGGTGCGTGATTAAGATTGTGTTGTCAGGTGAATGCATGGCTTTTACGTTATTTCCATGTGTTTAACAGTTGATTAAGAATGCTTACTGCTAGCATGCTTGACTTTAGGAAATGCTTGATGATACAGTCTAAAGCAGTGTTCCTTAAGGTGTATGAGATGAAGGACCAGGTGGTTTTTGAAAAATTTCCAATGCATGCAACACTTATAGAATATAGTGTAAATGTCACAATGTTAAATTGCTATCAAAGTTTGTAAACAACTCTCAGTTTTTGTACTTACTCCATCTTGCAGACCTGTACCAGTTTGGGGGTCACACTTGGAGGTAGGACTGCTTTAGTGCTTAAGAGCATGGGCTTTGAAGTCAGACAGTTTGAGTCAGACTGTGTGTGACCTTTGGTCAGTCATTGAACCTCTCTGAGGCTGTTTGCTCATGATCTCTTCTCGTAGTAAGATGTGCTGAGGGTTATAGGAGGTAATCTATGAAACATGTTTAGCCATAGTTCCTGGCATGTCCTTCAGAAATTATTGGCTAGATTGGGCATGGTGTGGCATGTGCCTGTAGTCCCAGCTACTGGGAAGGCTGAGGTGGGAGGATTGCTTTAGCCCAGGAGTTTGAGACCAGTCTTGGCAACATAGCAAGACCCTGTATCTATTTTTAAAAAGAAAAGTTATTGGCTATTATTTTGGGGTTTAAATAGAGTAGTTCACTAGTGAGTTAATTATACTGTGTTTTTATAATTTTCACAGACAAATGGGTACCTGCTGTGAAGTTAGGACAAAAAATTAGAGTGTAGAAGAAGTTACTGAGATGGCCTTTAAGAAAAAGTTTTAATAAAACATTATATATGAGGTGGTAATAGAATGGGATTTGCTTATATAATTCAACACAGTTGGGTTTTTGTTTGGCCAGATATGTCATTTAGGCAGCATCTGCTTTTCTATTGTAGGCCCTGGGGATATGCTAGTGAACAGGGTAGGCAAGGTCCCTACTGTCATGGAACTTAAAATCAAGGGATGTGAGATAGACAGTTAAAAAAGAATTGCTATTTGTGGTAAGTACCATCATGAAACTAAACTAACGATTAAAGATGGGCTTTAGTCGGGGGAGCTCTTTCAGAGTGGTGGTCAAGCCTCAGAAAGGAGGAGACCAAAAAGAACAGACATGTGGAGAACAGAGATCTCTCTGCTCTGGTATCTGGGGCCATATTAAAAAATGTTGCCAGTCATCCTCAATTTGGCTATCTTTTGTCCCTGAGAAAATCAAAGCTATTTTGTGTTTTATTCATAATCCTACCCAGTGAATTCCAGTTTCTTCTGTGCTACCTGCAAGAAGTCTCCTCTTTTTAGAGCCATGACTTAACTTATAGGCGCTCAAATTTGTCTTGTTCTTACTAATATGGGTAATTTTTCTGGTATTTAAGGAGGCTTAACAATCTGTCACAGCAGGTAACGGAAATATAGGAGCAAAAAGTCCAGATTTGTGAACTCAAAGGGTTACAATATCATGGTTGATTGTGGTGCTGACTCTTGTTTTACATGTGTTAATGGTTTGTTATTTTATTTTGTGTTGTTTCTAGAATTTCGATAAGCTGAATGTGAGGACAACGCACTATACACCTCTTCCTTCAGGTTCAAATCCTCTGAAGAGAGAGATTGGGGACTACATCAGGTAAGTATATTGGGAGCAAGCACTATTCAAACATCTGTCCTTTTGAAAATGATGCTTTCACATTACCTGCTCAAGGAGGTAGTGGAATATTAGAATAGTTTTTGCCTGGATATATAACCTGTAACCATGGTGAATTCTTTTTCTTTTTAACTCTTCGTATTTGTTGTTTTATTAGAGCACAGGAACAGGTGATATGTTTTTTTTTTCCATTCTAGGACAGGTTTCATTAATCTTGACAAGCCCTCTAACCCCTCTTCCCATGAGGTGGTAGCCTGGATTCGACGAATACTTAGGGTGGAGAAGACAGGACACAGTGGTACTCTGGATCCCAAGGTGACTGGATGTTTAATTGTGTGCATAGAACGAGCCACTCGGTTGGTGAAATCACAACAGAGTGCAGGTATGTGGAAGATGGGGGGGAAGGGCTGGCTACTTGGAGATTGGAAGGCTTTCTGCATTTCTCCTTTACATTTTGGCTCTTGGAAACTATTTCTTCATTAGGACAAAGAAAATCCTGAAGCAGAGAAATTCTTTTGATTTCTGGTTATGTTCTGTCCTCTGCCTGCCAGATCCTGGTGGGTCTGCCCTTCTTGGAGTTCCAGATAGCAGACATGTATACATTGAGCTGACTAGATCCATTCCTAGCACTGAGGCAGAACTCTGTCCAAGTCCAGCTCTTGGCTTGTCACTCCAGGCTCCTCTCTGCTGTTCCTTCTGCCTAAAGTGTCCTTCCCTCTTTTTTTTTCCTTCCCTCATTTTCATCTGAGAAAATTCTTATCTTGCAAGGTGTTTTCCAGGCAGGCTCTACACTTGATACTCCCAACTGTTCTATCAATACATTGGACTCCAAGGGAAGGTGTCTTCATTCCTTTCTCACATCATCACCATGAAATCTGCCTGAATGCAGATTTTATAGAAACATGAGGTCAAATTTCCTGCTTTTCTTGCTATGTAAAATGGGAATGATTGAGCATATAACAATACAGAAAACTCAGTGGCACACCTGACTACCCTTTTGACATTTTTCAGGCAAGGAGTATGTGGGAATTGTCCGGCTGCACAATGCTATTGAAGGGGGGACCCAGCTTTCTAGGGTAAGTCTGCAATTGTAGGGAGGGCCCCCTTTGGCAGCTTTGGTCTCTGGAGACAGGTCAGCTTTCCTGGCTGGCCTCTCCTGTGCCCTTTTCAGTAGGCTGCCCTAGCCCACCTGGTGGGTGACTGCAGATGGGAAGGGAACTTCTAGCCATGTCCCTTCTGATGAGAGTGTTTTGGTTTGTGCTTGTTCTTAGGCCCTGGAAACTCTGACCGGTGCCCTGTTCCAGCGACCCCCACTTATTGCTGCAGTAAAGAGGCAGCTCCGAGTGAGAACTATTTACGAGAGCAAAATGATTGAATACGATGCTGAAAGAAGATTAGGTGGGTCATTAGGCCTGTGAGGAAGTGAATTGACATAGACCGCAAGTGGGTAGGAACACATTCTAGAGAATTCTGTCTTGTTAAAAGTAGATGTCCTTGAAGTTGATTGACGCCTATGTGTAAAATGCTACTAAATGGCAAAAAGCAACAATAAACAGTCTGAGTTTTACTTTTCTGACATATCAGTGCTTAGCAAAACTGTTCAGATTGAGTTGTCAGTAGTAAATTTAAAGACAAAATGCCCATTTTCCTCCAGTCCTTAAAACATTCCATACTTAATATATGTGCAATTAATGTGAAAAATTACGCTCTGTGACGCTGTACTGCTAGTATTAAAACTAAAAATCTTTTCAGTACAGCAAATACTCAATTCTTGTATTTTTTAAACAGGGGAGATACCCTTAGCGTATTGTGTAGTCATGGTCTATGTATTTCATCTCTAGTATTGATGTCTCAGATGAAGAATAACTGGATTTCTCAATCAGTGATGTGTTTACTCTGACAAATAGATGCTGCCTTTCCTTTGTATATGTCTTAGGAATCTTTTGGGTGAGTTGTGAAGCTGGCACCTACATTCGGACACTGTGTGTGCACCTTGGTTTATTATTGGGAGTTGGTGGTCAGATGCAGGAACTTCGGAGAGTTCGTTCTGGAGTGATGAGTGAGAAGGTATGCCATTATGGGGCTAGAAGTTTCAGAGCTAGTTATTAAAATCCCACACCTTGGTGGAACAACCACTTGCTTCACATCCTTGGAAAGGCACTTTCCAAAGTGTTGAGTTCAGTTCAGGGAAGCTTCCCTGTTCTGTTAATTAAACTTTGGGACATTGACATGGGCTAAGGGAGATGATTGGATAGAAAGCATTATTCTAGTCATTTACCTCCTAGTCCTACAAAAATGGGTGCTTAGATCTAATATATCAACAGTTAAAGATGTCCAGAAGAGAGGTGATTCTGAAGAGGCTGAAGACTCTTAATGAGCTTGGACTAGCAGACAAGTTACATTCCATTTTAGGAAGTTCGGAGTCTGACAGGCTATTTGAGATATGAAGGCACTGAATTATTTTCATACATGGCTGCTTTTCAGGACCACATGGTGACGATGCATGACGTGCTTGATGCCCAGTGGCTGTACGATAACCACAAGGATGAGAGTTACCTGCGGCGGGTCATTTACCCTTTGGAAAAGCTGTTGACATCTCATAAAAGGCTGGTTATGAAAGACAGTGCAGTAAGTTCTGAGCTAGGAATCCAGATTTGGACCGAATGTGAATCCAAAGATGAGATTTGGTCCTTGTTCTGAAAACTTCATTCTGTTTAAAGAAATGAAACATTGACATTGTGAACTTATATTTGTTATTTTCTTTGGGGTTTATTTTGTTTTTTTCTGGCTTTTCATAGGTTGGATGCTGGATTCTTTGTTGTTATGGCTAATCTTTTTTATTAAATCAAAACCAAGTATACTAATTTACAGTAAAAGTTTAATGGTAGGCCTATTCCCATTTCAAAATAAGGCAAATTAATTAAACATTGACCTTAAGAGGTCTCCCAAAGCAACTTTGTTCAAATAATAAACTATCAGTGGTACATAAAATTTGCCCTCCTGTGGTTCTGCATGAGCCTAAGAAACCTTGATTTATTTAAATTACTGTTAGAAAAAGTTTCGATGGGAGAAAAAAAGGGACTAGAGTGTTTCAGGGCTATAGTTTAATTGTCCTGTAGGAACTTCAATAAAAGTTTTATTCTGTTTAAATCATAGTTTGAAGCTATAAAACCCAAACTTCACTGAGTTTATCAAGCCCTTTTCCTGGCATATTTACTAAATAGCTTTATAATTGAGAGTAGTCCTCTTAATAATGCAAATAAATACACAAATATTTCAGTTTGGGTTTCCATTTTAGTGATGATTTAAGGATGAATTTCTTATTTTCTAAGTGATCCAGAATTTTTAAAATAGCCTTTTTATTTCTAATTTTTATTTATTATAAGAGAATGTGGCCTTTTATAAATTGTCTTTGTGACCCAGCACATAGTCAATTTTTGTTAAATACTATGTAGCCCAAAAAAATTTTTTTTCTCTAACTTGAGGGATAAAAATTTCTGTATATTTAGTAATTTGAGTTTGATAATTATTCATATTCAAATCTTAAATTGTATAATGTTTGATGCATTTTAATGTTATAGTCCACATAATAAACATAAAAAAAGGTATACTAAAACATGGCATTATAATAATTGAAAAAACTTAATCACATAAAACAGTGAACAGCATAAATGTGATATACCCTCCTTGTCAAACTGTTGGCTTCTGGGTGAATTTAAGGGGAGGGCAGAATATAGTCAGCAAAAGAGATCTAGATGAGTGGAGATGGCATGAGGCAGATGGTGCCATTGAACTCCTGGAGAGGCGAGCTGAAGTTGTACCAATTTGGCCTATAAAGTCTACACCAAACCTTTTGTGTGATTGGTTCAACAGACCTCAGTAATCTTGTTGCAAGTTCTTTCGGAACCTGTTATTGCCTGGGTCTCCAGTAAATCTACTTTCTCCTGATAAGAAATAGAGAGGAGCAACTAAAGAAAGCTAAGGCTGTTCTTTTGTTTAAAATGAAAATGCCTGTAGGTTCCATGAGAAAAAGGTAGAGCCTAAAAACCTGATTGCATAATTTATTGAAGACATCATCGTTCTTTAGTAGCTGAAGCATTACAGACATAGGAGAAATAGATATTATTTTAGTACTTTGAATTGTGCATGTAAAGTGCTTAGAGGAATGCCTAGCACACAGTAGGTGGCCCCTGCTATTCTGAGTCCCTTCCTGCTCCATTACAGCCAGTAATGGCACTGCCAGTAGCCTTGTTTCCCCGCTTTGTCCCTCGCCCTTGTTATCCTCCGTTATTCTGATATGGGAGTGGGATGGAGGACAGCGGCTGGAGCCCTCACACATGACGCCATCTCTGCAGGTGAATGCCATTTGCTATGGGGCCAAGATCATGCTTCCAGGTGTTCTCCGATATGAGGACGGCATTGAGGTCAATCAGGAGATTGTGGTCATCACCACCAAAGGGGAAGCGATCTGCATGGGTAAGGGGGGATATTGCCCTCATCACTTCTGAAGTTGAGTCTCCATTTACACATCCTGAGCAAAAGAAACCACCATTAAAGTAGTAGAGCTTAGAATTTTAAATGAGGTTTAAAGTGGCATAAAATGGTGGTATTGGGGCTCATCAGTTATCAGGTCTTTCCCCTTTAAGTCATTCTTTTCTCTCTTCAACGTATGTAGCTATTGCATTAATGACCACAGCAGTGATCTCTACCTGTGACCATGGTATAGTAGCCAAGATCAAGAGAGTGATCATGGAGAGAGATACTTACCCTCGGAAGTGGGGATTGGGTCCAAAGGTAGGTGGGACTGGGCTGTGTGCCCTGCCAAGCTATTTTGTTTTATATTGTTGAACACTCAGGCAGCTCTTGGTGTGTCCCCACTGCCCCAGCCTTGTATTGTGCTGGACTTTGGATTGTCAGTGGTGAGTGGAAATAGGCCCTGACTTGGACCTTAGAGATTTCAGTCTAATAGCTGGAAACAGTTGGGCATTACTTGAATAATCACACAGTGGAGTGGTGAATTCAGCCATGTTAATGGCTTTCAAGGAGTACAGAGAAGTGTCTGGCACCTGGAGAGTCCACAGTGAGGAGTTTGACATGGTCAGGGGGTCTGAGCAAGGTGTCTTCTCTTAAGCCATGCCAGTGTGATGGGTGGGTTAGATGTTAATGAGGTAAAGAGGGGAGGGAAGAGTTCAGGGCAGTGAGCATGTGCAAAAGCCTTTGTGCAGGAGTTTGAGGCCTTGCTGAGAATACACAAGGGAGGAACCTTGTGCCATTGTGTGCAATCTTAATGCCTGCTTCCTGCATTGACACTGTTCTAATGTTGAGGCCATGACATTCCACCAGGCAAGTCAGAAGAGGCTGATGATCAAGCAGGGCCTTCTGGACAAGCATGGCAAACCTACAGACAGCACACCTGCCACCTGGAAGCAGGAATATGTTGATTACAGGTGAGGGCAGGCTGTTTCAGAGCTGGGGTGGGTAGAGACAGCATACTTGCTGTCTTAATGTGGGAGTACATCGACAACCGGTGAGGAGAGGAAGGTAGAGACAGCATACTTGCCATTTGGACACAGGAGCACATAGACAACAGGTGAGGATGGGAGATGCAGAGCCCAGGGGAGGGAGTAGCTTAGTTTGGGGCAAACTTGCTAAATGCAGGCCCATAGGAACCAATCAATGTTACAGCTGAGTTTCCCTTGTTGGGCTCTGTGAGCCCTTGGCTGCCTGGGCCAATTAGGGCTTGGCCTGCACAGCAGACAGTTATCCCTTTCTCGTCTGGCTCCTGGGACTCTAGAGGGAGTCAGTCTGCAACAGTAAGTGGTGAGTTTTTCTGTCCAGTGTCAGTATTTTGATGGTGGCTTTAGACTTGCCAGATATCAGTGCACAACTGAGGATTCATTAATGCTACCCTGGAAAGCCATTCAGTGAATTTGACCTATTGCTGTCTTTTCCTCTTTCAGTGATTCTACCAAGAGAGGCGTGGTTGCTGAAGCAGTAAAAGCTCCACTGGTAGTTGCCGAAATGGTAAAAGTCCCGCAGGTAGTTGCTGAAGTAGTAAAAGCTCCAAAGGTGAGTGGCGTGCTGTGATCTGTTTGGAATGTGCTTCTGGAGATAATTCTAAGAAGCACTAGTTTTTTGCTTACCTTGGTGACTGTCTGCAGTCTAGTCATATATCCTGGCTTGGTATAGTAGGGTTTCTCACCTTCATCAGAGCTGCAGCACACACATACATAATGTCATCTCGTACCCCTGGGTATCTATCTGTTGCGCTCTGCACGCTCCTGTGATTCATATTCCCCGTCATGTCTGCTGGGGGGAGTGTGGGCTGAGGAATCATACTGGCCTTGGCTTCCCCGCTCAGCTACAGCAACAACACTGGGATGGAATGGATGGCACATATGGTATTCTAGCCCCTATCCTGGGTCAAGTGGTAGCACAGGTATGTTGAAATTTGAGGCCATGGCAGGTTGTAGTTGACACTTGGGGCTGTATAAAACTCAACAGGGAGCAAAATTTGCTCCAAGATGGGCAAAATTCTCTAGCTAGCACCAGCCCAGTGTTTAAAGAGGCAACTTGGCTTCCCAGGGCTGGGAATCACTGGCATTAGAGCACAGAATGACATGTCTGCACTCAGAATCCTTGGGTGGTACCGAGCATCCTGGAACAAGCTGTGTGGGAACAACTTCTGACTTGTCAAACGTGAATTCCTGCTTCGCCTGTTTTCTTCGAGGACTTAAGGGAGCACTCTTAGAGGTCCTTGTGGTCCACCTTTCATGAAACAGTTCCTCAAGGCCTTTTAGTCCCCAAGCCTGGTGTTGCTGCTTTCAGGACCCACGGCTTCTTTGACTTTTGGGATGAGACAAATCCACAGTAAACTAAAGCCCTATCAGGATTTTTAATGAGAAAACTTACTGTTGGAGCCAATTGGGATCTTTCTTGGTGCCTCCCTGCCTTTAGACTTACTGAAATTTTCTTGTTTGTTATTGCCCAAGATCTATCTAACTTATATCAATTGCTCTTACCTCAGCGGAAGCGAGAAAGTGAGAGTGAAAGCGATGAGACTACTCCAGCGGCTCCCCAATTGATCAAGAAGGAAAAGAAGAAGAATAAGAAGGACAAGAAGACCAGAGCTGCTCTAGAGAGTAGGGGCGAGCCTGGAGACGGGGTGAGTATAAACAGTTTAGGCTCCTTGGGTTGGCTTAGTCCTTAGTGGGGGAAGAATTACCCAGGTGGTGCCAGCTTTGTTACTCCTGGAGGAGCTGTGGCCCAAAGGTGGGATGCTAACCTTGCCTCTTGCTAGTCAGTGCCTTTAGTGCCTCCTTATGTTCCTGGAGTACCCTTGCTGACCCTCATGGATGGACAAATAGAGGCACCTGGCATCTTATAGTGACTGCTCAGAGTTAGAACTCTGTTGATGGTGGATGGGGAGGATGTGTACCTTGGTAATCAGAATGTTCCCACTTGTAAAAGTAGACCACTCAGGGTGTCACTGAAAATTTCACAGAACTTTGTGTTACATGCACAATTTATTTAATCCAAAATATCCTTACGGATCTTGAAAAGGCTGACTGGACTATGTGGAACTTAGCAGATTTCCATGATTATTTTGTTAATAGATGCTAGGAGCTTTTTCTCTTTCTCTCTAGGACAGTGACACCATCAAAAAGAAGAAGAAAAAGAAGAAAGCAAAAGGGGTAGAAGTGGTTTCTGAGTAGTGAGGGCCATGTTAAGCATTGTGTCCGACTGGGAGGAGAAATTAAAGCCTTATTGAGAAACATTGTTCCTTTTGTTGTTGAGGGAATGGAACATAGGTCCTGGACAGGGTGGAGAGTTCTGGCACATTTTAGCTGCTGTGTGATACATTGGTGATGTTACCTGGTGTGGTCATCCCATCTTGTCCTGTTTTAAGGATATGGGTGATAAAAGAGGCAGATTTTATGCCAATGACTTCTCTGCTTGTTTGAGTTGGGAAGCCTCACCTTCAGACCCAGTAACTGTCCACAGCTGTCTGTTAGTGGCTGTTTTAAAAACATCATAGTCCTCTCCTAGTTTGCTTTTCCTTTTTTACCCCATATTTTTAAAAAGTTTGTAAAAAATTAAGTCTGCTCAGTGAAATGGTGTAGAACCTTCAATAAGTGAAAGAAGACTATAACTGAATCACATTGTTCGCTGGGGAAAATCTTCTCTCCAATGTGCTATGAAGACAGTGGTTTATTCTGGTGTCTGGGGTATAGGCCTGGCAGCCTGGTGGATTTTCATCTTGTTTCTGGCCTAGCAGTCAGTCTTCTATGCACTTCTTCAAAGCCTGTGTGTATGGCAATATTCACCTAAATCCATCTAGCTACTTGTGTTTGTGACAGAAGCTGAACCGTTCCTATACCCTTTTGTTTTAGCCCTCTTTTAAAGAATGAAATCATTCATTGCTGGGAGAAGAATGTTATAATTTTTACTTATTAAAGTTGACTCATTTAGTTTTTTTAAAGTATTCCTCTTGGGTTTTCTAATTCTTGGTGACCTCAAGCTAGCAGAGCAAAAAATATAAAATATTTTGATTAAAGCTCTGGGGACCTTTATATCCTATTTGAAATTTGGTGCTTTTCCTTTATGCTTGGCTAGTGTTACATTTCTTTGATTCTGTATCATAAAATATTTACCTTTGGGGCCTGACATGGGAGCAAATGCTCTGAGGGGGTGATCATCACAAATCCAGTGATATCCAGAACAGAGAAGAAAGGTTACATGTGTTATATGTAGTGGGCCTGGGAGGGGTACATAGCTGCAGACATGTCTAGATCAGACTTGGTGGTAGGAAGGAGCCCATGGAAGCTATCAGTTCTGGTGCTGATGGCAGGATGAGTAGGGAGGAGGAATATGAAGACCTTCATGACATAGGTGGTTAGTGGAAGACAGATCCTAGGATTGCTTCGAATTTGGTATTAAAAATCAAGAACAAGGAGCACTTTGAGGGGGTCTTTGGATGAAGTGAAGAGAGGCCCTGAGCTGTAGCTGTGTGATGAGCCTGTTACGCGGAGTTGACCCTGGCACTGGCTTATCCCAGCGCTCATCTGTTGCACCACTAGGCCCCAGGCCAGGTTTTCGTCCTTCTAAATGTGAGTTTTAGCAGGAAGATTAAATGTGTGTCCACAATGGGCACCCACCCAGATAAGACAAACTTAAGGTGCTTTTCTACATGGGCATTAGCTGCTAGAGACCTGTAGTGGGGATATGAAGAATGGGGGTTCTTCAAGGGCAGGAGTGTTTATAATCTTAGTCCCATCTGAACCCAGGAAAGGCATCTTGCGTTGATGCCCTTGTCCAGGAGCTTAATGAAGTCGGCAACATTTCCCTCGCCAGAGGTTTGTGGTGCTGGTGGAAACGCAGAGTTACAAGGTCATTGGTATTTTAACACAGCAACATTTTTATTACTTTTGAGGGTCTCCCTAGAGCAAACATCATTCTATTGCACAGATGTCTCATTTTGGCATTTTAGAAAGTTGAAGGAGGACAGGCTTTAGAGGGACAGGGTCCATTGCTTTTTTGTGCATCATCTTTGATTAGCAGTTACATTGTGATAGTACTTTTTACCCCCAATTTCCAGAGATCCTTTTGAAATCCAGATCAATGGGGCCCCATCTGTCGCCAAAATCAAATTCCAGCCCTTAAGAAGCCTGAGCAAGAAGACTGAATCCTATTAGCTTAATAAGGATAGTTGCAGAGAGCTGGAAGCTGACACAAAACTAGTTGGAGCGGCCCTGTTTGTCTTAAAGCAAGGAGAATGGAGTTATAAATGCTGGAAAGGAGCATGTGAGTCCCCCCATTCTGTAAACTTAGTAAACCCAGGAGATAGGCACCCACTGTGGAGAACTGCATGCCTGGTCAAAGGCTTCTTGCAATTTCTTAAGAGTTTCATCAACGCCATTATTGACCAGTGAGAGGTCAAAGTAGTGAGCATACTGGCTGCGGATCGCTTCTGAATCCTTCTGCAGTTGCTGCAGGGCTTCTGTCTGCAAAGAAGAAAGAGCCACGTATGAAGCAGGCCACAGCACATCAGCCCAGAGAGGCCAGCAACAGGTTTTTTTTTTGTTTTTTTTTTTTTGAGACAGTCTTGCTCTGTCACCCGGGCTAGAGTGCGGTGGTATCATCATAGCTCACAGCAACCTCAAACTCCTGGGCTCAAGTGATCCTCCTGCCTCAGCCTCCTGAGTAGCTGGGACTACAGGCACGTGCTACCATGCCTGGCTAATTTTTTCTATTTTTAGTTGTTTGGCTAATTTATTTTATTTTAGTAGAGACTGGGTCTCACTCTGCTGAGGCTGGTCTTGAACTCCTAAGCTTAAGCGATCCTCCCGCCTTAGCCTCCCAGAGTGCTAGGATTACAGGCGTGAGCCACCACACCCGGCCCACCAACAGATTGTAAGCAGGCATTTGCTGTTAGCATTGCTCAGCTCCATATCATCTACTTAAAAATACAAACTCTGAAGATGTTGCTTGAGATTGTTAACAGTATGGGGAGGCAATCAATGAAGAACACTGCAATTCTCACCCTCTGGGTGACCAATGGCTACTAATAGCATGGATTTCACTGTCTCCCAGTTCATGCCCTTTGAACATGGAAGAGCCATTTCAGCAACCACTAGAGCTGCAATCCCAGAACAAAGATAAAGGTGATTTATAATCCCAGGCCTCTTTCTTTGACCCCAAATCAAGCAGCAATGAAAAGAATGATCATTTAACTGCATAAAAGTAAAAATGTGAAGCAAAAAAACACCAAAAGACATGCCAAACTGGGGAAAAAAATATTTGCAACTGATACCACAGTGAGCTAATTACCCTAATACAGAGTTCCTAGAAATGCGATAGAGGTTAAATAACCCAACAGAAAAACGAGCTAAGGACATGACCAGATAATTTGCACAAAATGCAATAAAAATGGCTCATAATGGTATGAAAAGATAGTCTCTTACAGTAAAAGATAAAGCATGAGATAGCATTTTTCCCTCTACTAGATTCACAAAAAATGGAAATTTCAACAACATGCAAGCAAAGGGAACCAAGCACTCTCACTGTAGGGACTGTAAATCAGGGCTAAAGGAGCTCAATTTGGGAATCCCTATCCAAATGCAAAGTGCACACACTCATGGACCCAGTGATCCTTCTTGGAGTTTCTCTTCTGGATGTGTCTGCATACATGTGACATGCCATATGTACAGGACTATTGATTGAAGTATTTATAATAGTCAATGTTTTAAAACAACCCAAGTGGCCATCAACAAGGGAATGGTTAAACTAAATAATTATGATATATACATGCAATAGAAGACTGTGCATCTATTAAGGAAAAAGGAAGTTCTTTACACGCAAATAGGGAAAGATCTCCATTGTTCAATGAAAAAGCAAGGTACAACAAAGTACATGGGTAGGACTGGGTGGAGCAGATAGGAACTGGGTAGGGGGGAGCAGGGGAGGCTTTTCAATACATTCCTGGCCTCCTCTCCCCACGGCCATACCACACCCCACGGGTGGGTTCAGCACTGCCTCTATTCATCACAGCTCTCCCTGCTTGCCCTGTCTGAGCCTGCATCAAACCAGTGTCAGGGTTTGCTCAATTGTCAATCTCTGCCACTGGACCCATGTGCCTCTGGGACAATGACTAGGTCTGGTTTTGCCCTGTTACTTAGCATGGGTGCTGGTCTAGCTAGTGGCTTAATAACTGTTGAGTGAATAAAATGTGCATGCCTTTGGCTTCTTGGCCTTGGAGGAAGAAGCCCAGCTGGAGCTGAGCTTCAGCCAGCACTCTGGCCAATGACTGGGACTGATGTCCTAGTTTGGATAGGCCCAGAGAAAGTGAACCCCCACCCACCCTACACAACCTCCTCCTTCCCACCTGAGTGCCCTGGTCAGTAGGTGCAATGAACACAATGAAAGGTGAAAGTTCTGCTGTCCGAACAATCTTCAGGGTCTAGAAAAGGGAAAGGGAAGAAGGAAGAGAAGGAAAGAGAACAAAAACAACAACATAGCTGTCATAATGGATTTCTTCTAATAAGCAGCTTTGGGCTTTATCCCAATACTATTTTCCATCCTTCCCAGTACTGCTATTCTTGTTCCAGGCTGACCCCATTAAAAGTACTGAAGCAACCCTGAGCTCCCAGAAGATTCCCAGTAACACTGCTTCTCAGCACCCCCCTTCCACATCCCTTGTGCGGCTGAGCCCATAACTCCTACCTTTCCATGCCTACCCACCTGGGGCTCGATGTCAAGGATGGCAATCTTGTCCTGCTTATGAATCTGGTGCACCGTTTCAAATTTGGTGCCAAACATGTTGCCCTGGTAGCTGCCAAACTCTAAGAACTCATTGGCAGAGATGTCCCTTGTCATCTCCTCTGTTGATATGAAGTGGTACTCCTTCCCATCTTCCTCGCTCTTCCTTGGTGGCCGTGTTGTATCTGTGTATAAGAACCCAAATCCCTGATGAACTCTGGGTCCTCACCCTTGCACAAGAGCTTGGACCATGGTATCTGTATTGAAACCCTAGCTGCATCTGGTGCAGTGTGTCATAGACGGGTTCCTCCCATGGGCTCCTGAAGGGCTGATGCTAGGTGATGCAGACCAAGAAATCCCCTCATCTGCCCAGAACACATTTAATTTTTAAGGGGCAAAGGCCAATGTAGAAAATTCCTATCGTAATTTTCCCTATATGAAGTTACATCTCTTACATCTCTCAAACCACCAAATCCAGGAATACTGAAGCTCAGAAATGAAGAAATGACAGCTGAAAATATTTTAAAAACATCTATGGGCTGTAGTCAGGATTTCTTGGAAATGTATTTAAAGTTTCCTTTTCATGACTTGGAAAGAAGAGTACTTTTGTTTGGTTTAAACTCATACTGTTAAAAGTTGGAATGTTCTTAAAAGTCACATTTTCTATTACTCATATAAATTGTCTAATTAGTAAAATATTCCTCCAGATACTGTAACTGGAAACACAATCCTCCCAACCTCGCCTCTTCTTTCATCTTCTGTTGGACATCTCCTTTGCCTTCCGTATCATCCACTTGTCTCTCAACTGGCTCCTTCCCCTTAACCTATAGCCACATACGAATGTCTGTCTTTCCATATTGTAAAACAACTCTCCTTTGATCTGACATTATCTTCATCTATCATCCTCTTTCTCTAATGCCCTTCCCATTCAAACTTACTGAATGAGGAGCCCATACTGGTTATTTCTATTTCCAGACTTCCCCTACTCCTCAAATCAGGGCCATCTGCTTTCTGCTCCCAGTGTGCCACTGAAATGACTCTCTCCCTGTCCCTCTTGACAAGGAGACAACTCCCAATGATCGATGTGTAAAAAAGCAAAGCAGAGAAACAAAGAATAAAAAAAATACTAATATCGGGTTTTGAATCTGGTTTTCTATTCTGCTTAGCAGCACAGTAATTCCTCACTTAACATATGTTAATATGTTCTTGGAAACTGCAACTTTAATGAAATACAGCAAAACCAGTTTTTTTCTCATCAATGTTATAATGAAGTTGAATGAAATGATGTCATTCAAGGACCTGCTGTCTGTCGTTTAAAGTTGCAATTTCTATGAACCTATTGACAATGTTAAGTGAGGACTTGCCGTATCTCTTTCTGGCAATATGCACAACTATCTTATGTAGATTCACTTCTGTGAACAGAAGGGTTATCTAATTCCCCAAATGATCACTGTTGCTACTCTTCTCCCTATGGAGGACTGCTACCAAGTTTATTTGCACCTTTTTAAGCACTGCTTTATTTAGAAGACATTTCGTGAAAATTAGAGGTAGCCTAAGAGTCAAATAAGACTGGAATAGCTAAGGAAATTGTAGTACATCTATTCAATGGACTATAAAATAATTCTCAAAGTGAATTAGGTAGACAGTGTAGGAACATAGGAAAATGTTTATAAGGTAAAATGAAAAAAGAAATATGCATAAATTTGAATACTTGCTTAGTAATTTTTTAAAGCAAAATAAAAATGTTTACGATAGCTTCTATTATGTAGATAAACAGCATAGAAGAGAACAATAAGAAAATAACATCGTTATTTTGTTAGGTGGAACAATCGTGGATACAAATTTTTATCTTTCCATATTTTGTGATAAAATGTGCTACTGATACTCTATCCTTCAGGCTGCCACTTCCCCTCCAAGGCGCCCAAGAGCTACTTACACGGGGCAGGGTACACGAACTTCTCAGGATTCTGGCTGAGCAGGGCATTCTTAATGTGGCTGCGACCTACCCCACTGGCTCCTGTGTGGAGAGAGAAGAAAGGCTTCCATCTCTTTCCCACAAAGACAGAGGTAGGGCTATGAGTGGGGATAGGATATGGATTTTCATCTCTCAGCACTTGAAATTGCCAAGAGGTAAAAATGAGTTGGTGTCACATCTGGGCTGGGGTCAGGGCCTTTAAGCCATCAGAAGATTTGGGGCCACCAAGTGGCTTTAGGTCCTTTTGTTCCACTTGGGGGAGGAGGCTCTTTCTAAGGACTAAGGCTTGGGACTCAGAATAAAATTGTCATTTCTACAGAGGAGCTAGCTAATGTGAGGTTTTCTGTTTGTTTCCTAAGAATATGCACTTTTCTGAGCTCTCCAAAATTAATGGAATTGAATCTAAGCCAATGTTTTTACTAGAAATTTCACTAGAGCCCTAATACACTTCCTCTAAGCA
This sequence comes from Indri indri, assembly GCA_004363605.1. NCBI lineage: Eukaryota > Metazoa > Chordata > Mammalia > Primates > Indriidae > Indri > Indri indri. The sequence continues at coordinate 19,622 of RJWJ010004840.1, forward strand.
ACTTCCTCTAAGCACTTCCTCTTTCAACTCCAAGGACAAGAAGGTGTGCTGCTCACCAGAGCCAAGGCTCACATACCTGGGTTTGGAACAAGGACTCATTCTGTTTCAGGTCAGAGTCACTGCTTGTGGGAAGGGAGCTTCCAGGGCTAATGTGTGTGACTGAACAGCTCAGGGACCCCCACTAACAAAGTGCTAACAAAGCACTCTAACGTATACTTAAACAAAAAAGCATATATCACTGCCAGCCACTTGGATGAACAAAGAGCAAAACCCAGTTTAGGACCTGCCAGCACAAAACCCAACCTAAAAGAATAGTTATTAAGGTTTAGTGTCACTTGTGAAATAAACCCAGATGGGGCACTCGAAAGGACCCAGAAAATTCTTTATACCTGTTCTATATGGAGAACCTAAGAGACCTCACTCCATTTCTTTCTCACTGCCTTTTTCTGGGGTGGGTATGTAATGCAGGCAGGAAAGTGAGGACAGAAATGTGCTCTTTAACTATCACAGTGGCACAGAGGCAATGAGAAGATACCAATCAGCACCAGGGTCTTCCTCTTGAATGCAGGCAGCCGAACAACTTCCTCGTAGGAAACAACATCCAACTGGTCAAAAACTAGAGACAAAGAAAACCAAGCAGTGTTCATTCCCAGAGCTGGGGAACAGTGGTCCAGGCCCTGATGTGGGAGAGAGCCTGTGCACATATTGACAAACAGGGAGGGAGTGACTGGAGATGAGGTCAATGGGAGAAAGGACTTTGGATTGTATTTATTTTTAGTGTTATGAGGGAGTTTTGAGCGAGGGAGTTTAAGTTTTTGGACCTTTCTTCTTCTGTCACTTTGAGCCAACCTTTTTGGTCCCCTGTACTTTTTCTCTGTAGTTTCAGTAACCTGATGGCTATTTCCAACATAGATGCTACCCTCAGCTCCAAGCCCCTAGACATGCCAGTTGGCTGTCTCAGGGACACTTAGAACTCAACAATGCCAACATGATCTCTGTACTGTGTAAAATGTCCCTTATCTCAGGGAATGGTGCTATCAACCCAGCTACTCAAGATGGAACCTGGGTCTCATCCTGTCTCTCCATCCATCCCACCCCCGACAACCACCCAGACTGCCACAATTATTTCCTGGCCTCTTCTGGGGTTCTTCTTCCACTGCTACCAGAAAGAAGCAAATGAAAAGCTGATTACATTAATCCTCTGCTCAAAACCCTTCGCTAGCTCCATGAAGACTACAATACAAAATGTAAAACAGTAGAGAAGGCAGACAAAGCTCCCTATGACCTGGCCCTGGCCCTGGCCTCTCCCTCTGGCCCACTTCCCTTCTCCCTGGACACACACTCCAGCCACGTCTACTTCTGTGTAGGCTCCTGACATACATTTAATAAATGGTAGTTGAATGGTAGATTATTCATTTGTTATCTGTAACCTGCTTGAACCCATTTATAATTTTACTATATTATATGTTCTATTATGGCAGGTAAAAAAGCCAGAATTAGTTGTCAGAAAATATACTACTCTCTAGGGTTGCAGTCGGGTCATGCTGAAGGCGTTGACACACTAAGCAAGGTGTGAGCATGGAGAACAGTCTGGAAGGCTATTCAGTTGGTTATCTGAGGGGTGAGGCAATGAGATGTGGGCAGACCACGGGCCTTCCTTTACATCTACTGACATTGTCTCCCTGACTGCAGTTAGCTTGTGAAGATGAATTTAATAAGAGAAAACCGGAAGAAATGACATGCTTTCTGTATAACGTATGTTCCACTGCACACTGCACCACCTCCCCTTCTCTGCTGGTTAAGGAAACTGGAGGGAGAAGGCTCAGAAAGCTTACTTGAGCTGTGCTTGGCTAGGTACTTGTCTTTGTACTTCTTCTTCTTCCCAAAGGGACTGCAGCTTGGGGCTTCGCTCGGAGCTGACTGAGCCACACTTGCCACGCGCCTGACAGGAAAAGACAACCACAGAGTCAGCAGATCCTCAGTGAACAAGCCTCAGGCTCATTTGCCTGTCCTGTGACAGGACCAGGTGACCCCCTGTCCATTCTACACTAAACCTCTACACCAATTCGCTTCCTTCCCTGTGCACTAGCCACTAAACTTCATGCTGTCCTTGACTCTCCTAGCCACTCATTCTCTAACAGCGTCCACGTCACTCTCTTCCTCTCCTTTGTCTCTCAGCCTCTCTGTCTCTATCTCTCTGTTTTTCTTTTGTCTCATAGTCTCTCTGTGTCTCTCTATCCCTCCCCCTATACCTCCTCTTTTCACCTGGGAAGGAAGATGGGCAGCAGGCAGAGGCACTACCTCCTTGAGTCTGTGCCCACCACCTTTCAGAGGATTCCAAACACAACCCACAAATGAATCACTTTCTCTGGTTCAGTGCTTCTCAAACCTTTATGACCCTACCTCATTGTATGAAATAGATTGTACATTCAACCCTATATTACACATACATGCATCTATAAAAAAAATACACACCTACATACACACCACACATACAACTTCTATTACTATGTGTAATATATTCTAATGTTTCCATTCAACATCATTTTTTTAAAAGAGACAGGTCTTGCTTTGTTGCCCAGGCATGATCATAGCTCACTGTGACCTCAAACTCCCGGGCTCAAACCATCCTCCTGCCTTAGCCTCCCAAGTAGCTGGGACTACAGGAATACACTACCAGGCCCAGCTAACTTTTTAAAATTTTTTTGTAGAGATGGGGTCTAACTATGTTGCCCAGTCTGGTCTCAAACTCCTGGCCTCAAGTTATTTTGCTGCCTTGGCCTCCCAAAGTTAAAAAAAATGTCATTGTTTAAAAGAAATACTTCTTGCAACGCACTAAATGGATTTAATGCCTCGTTAATAAGTTATGATCCACAGTTTGATCTTGTATTCTGTGGGTCTTCCTTAGCCATCTGCTGCTCCAAATCCTGCAATGTTCTCCATGAGGTGTTAGCTCTGAAAATGGCCTAGAAGCCACAGCCAATATGCTCAGGGCTTTTACCAATATCATCCAGGGTCTGTATTGTATTTCCTTTGTTGCTCTAATGCTAAAATTTTATTTCTGTAAAGCACATCCTGTGGTTCAGTGCCATGTTTGTATCATCACTGGAGACAAGATCAACCAGAATTCTGGCTTAAAACTAAAAGACTGGTATGTGAAAAAATACGCCTTGAGGTTGTAGTCTTTACAGTGGGGTTATTTTGCAGAGGCAGAGGGAGGGTCAGTGTTGGATGTGAAATCAGTTAGAACTGTTATATGTGGATTTTTCTACCACTCCTATGGTATAATCTGGAACTAAGTGAGCAATGTGACTTGGGGACAGGAATTATTTCTTCTATGTACTAGGAATTTGTAAAAAGGACACATATGTGACTGTTTTTTTGTAGGACTCAGAAGAAATCTGAGAAACAGCATGGGTACTAGCTTAAGAGGCAGGAGACCAGGGAGGGCTCTAGTCCCAGCATTGTCTGTCACTTGCTTAGTAACCATGGGGAAAGCATTGGAGGGAACAAGAAGCCCACATAGGAATGAAGAGCTATTCAGGCTCCCTTGCCTATAGCAGCCTGTAGTCAGCTTATCAACTCATTTATGTTTGACTCACCCTTACTCATTATGCCAGGGAAGCTAGGAGGTCTGCTTGATCAAGAAACAGAAACTATACAACAGATGATAGATTTCTGAAGCTAAGCAATTATTTGTGGCAGGCATGTGGCCCTTCCATCTGCAGATTTCACCTGCATAAAAGCAGCTCACCATTCCTGCAGCTCGGGGGAAGGGATTAATCCTGCTGACTCCTTGGAGGAGCCTTCCACCCGCCCCTGCCACCAATTGCTGTCATCCTTGTTGATGATCTGGATTATGTCCCCAGTAACAAACTTCAGTCCTGCCTCCTTGCAAGGGATCAGATTGTCCTTTTTGGGATCATAGTCAAACTGCGCTCTCATGAACATCTGAAAAAGAAGGCAAAGGGAACTGCAGGTAGCAGCTTCAAAAGAAACACCAGCATCAGAGCATGGAGGCAGAATAAATAGGGTCAGAACTGAATGAGCAACAAGGAGCACCCAAGAGAGAGAAATCAGAACCCTGAAGTAATTGGAGTTGCTTACTGTTGTGTTTGCAGAGGGATCAGAACTAATCCCTTTAATAGGAAGGCATGAAATGCCTTTCTAGGTCAACATGTTTGTGGTTATTAGATCTAAGTATCTTAAATATATGTGTTTCCTTGAAAAAATATTTTTACAAGTACATTAAATAAACTTGGTAGACCTTTTCTAGAAGACAATCTAACAATATGAATGTGCTAAAAGTCTTAAAATGTTAATACCCCTTGGCCCCACATTTTACTTCTATGGATTTATCTGATACAAAACAGAACTGTCAGTACCGATGTGTGTAAATAAGTATGTTCATCACAACAGTATTTATAAGAGTGAAGTATTGGAAACAACCTAATTTTCCAAGAATGGGGAATTAGTTAAGTATGGTCATCTACTGAATATAAATGATAAAAATCAATTTGTAGAAGGATATGTAATGCCTTTGGAAAATGATACTGATATGACATTAAATGAGAATATCATAAAACAAAAACAATAACTAGTATACTGGAAATAAATAATAAGTATTTATTATGCATAGAAAAAAAAGACTGAAAGACACTACATGAGAATTTAATATTGGTTATGTATGGTAGTAGGATTAGGAGTGCAACTCAAAGAAAGAAGGAAATAAATAATAAAGAGCAGAAAGAAACAGAAAATAGAGTTGAGAAGATCAGCAGAGACAAAATTGGTTCTTTGAAAAGATTAAGAAGATAGAGAAGACACAATTTACTAGTAGAGATCAGCAGAGAACTTAGAGATAAAAAGTTCATATGAGGATATGAACAATTTCACACCAATACATTTGACAAATTCCTTGAGAAACACAAGTGACCAAAAGTGACGCAATAAATAAGAAACTGAAAATATAAACACTCATTTCTATCAAAGAACTTGAATTTATTATTGAAAATTCTCCCCTGATCCCAAACATACATACACACATGCCCACATGCGCACGCGTGCCTATCTGATGACTTCGCTGATAAATTTTCCAAACATTGTTTGAAGAAAGAGGGCTAATCTCAACAAACACAAATTACAGAAAATGATGGCACTTCCCAACTCATAAGTCTAGCATAACCATGACACCAAAATCTGACAAGAATCTAACAATCTCTCTCAGCAACAGTGATGTAAAAATCCTAAACAAAATATTAAGCAAATCAAATACAGTTATATATAAAAAGGGTAATAAATCATGACTGAACAGAATCTATTAATAGTTCAGCAACACAAGAAGGCTTACCACCTGAAGGCAATACATTCACATTAAAAGAAAAATAGAGAAAAATCATACGATCTTCTCAACAGATTACAAAAAACACTTGATAACATTTAAAACCCATTCAAGATTAAAATTCTGAGCAAACTTGGAATAGAAGGGAGCTTCTTTACCTAACCCTAACTCTAACCTACAAAATCCTACAGCCAACATCATACTTTACAGTGAAATATTAAAAGCTTTCCCTTTAAAATTGAGAAATAGACAAAGATGTCTGCTATCACTACTTCTATTGGGATATTATGAAGATGTCTATTTTCCCCAAATTGACATGTAGGTTTAACACAGGGTTGAACAAATAGTCCAATGGAAAAGAAGAAAGAGTTCCAAAACATACCTACAAATATTACTTATGACAAAAGTGATGATGCAGTGCAATAGGAACAGGATGCTTATTTCAATAAATGATGCTGGATCAATTGATACCTATATGGAAAAACTGGATTTGTGACTTCTTACCTTACAATACATACAAAAATCAATTCCAGATGGGTTGGAGATCCAAATGTGAAAAAGAAAACAAGTAAAATTTTAGAAGAAAACATAGGAGAGAATATCATCTTGACCCTGCAGTAAGCAAAAAAATTTTTAACAGGACATAAAAAGCACTAATCATAAAAGGAAAAAAAGTGGTAGATGGTATTTCATTAAAATAAAGAGTTTCTATTCATTAACTGCACCATGAAGAAAATGAGAAGATAAGCCACAGAGGAAGAGAACATACTTGGGATACATATGACAGAGTACTCTTACCAGAATATATTTGAACTGATATTTTATAAAAGAGGATATCCAAGTGGGAAAAACATATATAAAAAAGAGTTTACTCTCATTAGTCATCAGAGAAGTACAAATTAAAATCACAATGTGATACCACTACCAGAATGGCCAAAATGAAATGAAAAAAAAAAAAAAAAGCCAGACGATATTCTAAGTATTGGAGAGGACTTTCTTTAAACTTCTTCCACATTCACTTGCCAAGGCCCTGTCCAATCTATTCCTCCATCAGCTGAAGAACTGGGAATATACCATTTCTCTTTGTATCACCTCCATGTTCTAGCACTGTCATTTATACATGGTGGGCCCTCAATAAATTCTGAATAAGTGCTCAAAAGACTCTATCTTTTCTTTCTTTACTTTGGCACTATAAATCACTGGGCTTTATGATTACTATTTTTTAAAATATCTGCCAATTTCCTTGGCAAAAATTAGTATCTCATGCATATTTTAATTTGTATTTCTTTGATGACATGTAAGATTGGATATTTTTCCATAAGTTCAATGCTGATTTGTAGTTTTTCTTCTGTGAATGATCTCTTCATTCCCTTTGCCCGTTTTCCTCTTGGAGTTGTACTGATTCTTTGCCATCTGTAGAACAAGATTACCCTTTCCTCTCCGACCACTCACAAAGGATCACTGTCTTTTGCCTCAATAAAAGGGGAATGAGTGCCTGTATTTTAGTTCAGAGAGCAACAGGCAGGGTATAATGGGACCTTGAGCCAAGCAGTTACACACTTACGAGATATTTAGAACTTACAGTTAGACTCACATCACTTATAATGAAATCTCTAAGAATACAAGACAACATGGCCTGAATCCTGCCATCATCACAACAGAGAAAATGGTGCCACCCACCTGTAGTGCAGGAAGACGACTTTGCTGGTTGGGAATTACTTTTAATGAGATTATTCCTTTTGTTTCTTTCTATTAAAAAAGAAAGGGGAAATAAAATTGTAAGGAAAACCGACTTGGATGATTTGAGGTTTCATAAAATTACTTCCCCCTCAAAGCCCCAGGATTTTTCCCCAACAGCCATCTTTGCATTTTGAGATTTTATAGAACAATTTTTCCTTTAATATAAAAGTGTATTGCCCCATAAAATAGCATAACAATATGATATGCTAATTCTATAATCCTATCTTCATTTATGAGCCAGAATACTTCCATAGAGAAACCTTCTTCTTAATTTACTGTCTGGTTACCCAGTGGTTCAGTTCATACAGGAAAGAAAGGATAAATGCTTTCTCTTTATTTACCTGTTTTCAAAGAAAAGAACTAGTTCCTTCAGATGTTCTCATTAGCTCATATATAAACACGTAAAGATAAAAATACAAGTAACCTACTTCAGACCTATCTTTTATTATTTTTTATTTATTTATTTTGAGACAGAGTCTCACTCTGTGGCCTGGGCTAGAGTGCCATGGCATCAGCCTGGCTCACAGCAACTGCAAACTCCTGGGCTCAAGCGATCCTACTGCCTCAGCCTCCCGAGTAGCTGGGACTACAGGCATGCGCCACCATGCCCGGCTAATTTTTTCTATATATATTTTTAGTTGTCCAGCTAATTTCTTTCTATTTTTTTAGTCGAGATGGGGTCTCGCTCTTGCTCAGGCTGGTCTCGAACTCCTAAGCTCAAACGATCCACCCGCCTTGGCCTCCCAGAGTGCTAGGATTATAGGCGTGAGCCACCGCGCCCGGCCTAGACCTATCTTTTAGAAAACTCCTTTGCCTTTCACATTCATCCAGATTCCTGTCCAATCTATTTGTATTGTTTATTTCCTTTCTTCTTCTCACTCTGGGTTTCATTTGTTCTTTTTCTAGTTTCTTAAGGTGGAAGCTGAGGACACTGATTTGAGACCCTTCTTATTTTCTAATATAGACATTAAGTGCTGTGAAATCCCCCCTTGGAACTGCTTTAGTGGCATTACACAAATTCTGAATGTGTTTCCATTTATATTCACCTTAAAATACTTTCTAATTTTCCTTGTAATTTCTTCTGTGACCTATGGATTATTTAGAAGTGTTCTCTTTAATTTCCAAATATTTAGGGATTTTCCAGGTATCTTTCTGGTTTTGATTTCTAATTTAATTTCATTGTGGTCAGACAACACACTTTGTATGATCTGAATCCTTTTAAATCTGTTGAGACTTGTTCTGTGACCTAGCATGTGGTCTCTCCTGGAGGATATTCCCTGTGTACTCTAGAGCTGCGGTCCCCAAACTCCGGTACTGGTCCACGGACTGTTAGGGACTGGCCACAAAGCTCTGCCACCTTCTCCCTGCCCTGCCCCCCCCCCCCCACATCTGTGGAAAAATTGTCTTCCATGAAACTTAGGAAAGGGGGTGCACGTGCCAGGGGGGACACACAGGAGGTACTGGCAGCCCAGCAAGAGTATTTACAGCCGCTCCCCATAACTCACATCACTTCCTGAGCCTCTCCTCCCCCTTCACACCTGTCTATGGGAAACCAGTCCCTGGTGCCAAAAAGGTTGGGGACTGCTACTCTAGGAGAATGTGTTTTCTGCTGTTGGTGGGTTGAGTGTTCTCTATATGTCTGTTAGGTAAAGTTGGCTGATAGTGTCATTTGAGTCTTCTACATCCTCACTGATGTTCTGGGCTACTTGTTCTGCCAGTTATTAAGAGAGGGGTACTGAAATCTAGAACTTTAATTGTGGATTTAGCTTCTCCTTGAAATTCCACCAGTTTTTCTTTCAAGTATTTTGTCATTAGGTGCATGAACATTTAGCATTTGGGTTGTTTCAAGAAGCAGGGCAAATCTGGTCCCTGTTACTACATCTTGGTCAGAAGCAAAAGTCTAAGTGTGGACTTTTGATTAAAGCAAATCCCAGGTCTATCCTTAAATGGCCATGTGACTGTGGGCAAGTTTCAAAACTCTCCAAGGTTCAGTTTCCTCAACTCTATCTCAAGTAAAAAACCACCTTCTGGTTCAATTAGAGAGTGTACATAATAGACCTAATTCAATATCCCTTGAATCTTTGAACTACTTCCTCTATTGTAGTATTTCTCAAATTTTAACATGCATACAAATCATCTGAGACTCTTGTTAAAATGCAGATTCTGATTCGGGAGATCTAGGGCATAGATCTAAGATTTTTGCATCTCTAACAAACCCTAGGCGATGCTGATGCTGCTGGTCCAGGGATAATACTTTTGTGTAGCAAGACCCAAGCAGTGATTCTCAAAGTGTGGTCCCTGGACCAGCAGCATCAGCACCATCTGGGACTTGTTAGAGATGCAAATTCTTGAGCCCTTTCACTAGACTTGCTGAATCATACACTCTGGGTGGGGCTGGGAGGCAGGCAGCTGTGGTTTAACAAGCCCTCCAGGTAATTCTTATTCACACAAAAGTTTTGAGAACCACTGCTCTACAGCCTGCCCTGAAATTTCCTAGATCGCAACCTCATTTATTGTATGCCCTCACTGAGTTCCCTGGGGGTGAGAGTGCTGCTTCCACCAGAAAGGAATGTGTCTCCTCAAGTGCCATGACCTGACCCTAAAGGACCTGGTAGAGTTGCAGATCCAAGTGGTATTAAACCCTACAGCCAGGCCCTGGCGTTGCTCTTTAGTCACATCTGCCTGGTGTCTACAGGAGATAGATAAAGAATGCTGTTAATGCTGCCCAGAGGCTTTCTGGTTTCTAACCTTGCTCTGAGTTGGGCAGTTAATGCCTCCAATTTGTCCTTTCCTCTCTGTTGTTCTATAGGGTCATCAAAAGCAGCTGGCCTATACTACAATCCTTGTATGCCTCACTGCTGCCATAGTAACCAAGGGCAATAGACACTTGATCTCCCATCATTTCATTCTCCACTTGTCCTCCATCCCATGACACCACAAGTAATAACCCAAATGGCCATTGCATGCTATGGCTTACCAGTGTACCATCTCCTCCAGCGAGAAGGTTATTTTCATATGTTCATCTATAAGCAGCCCAATCTTAGAATCCCATTTTTAGGGTCTGTTTGCTGAGGGTATTCCTGGTATTAATTACTCAGGATCCCAGTAAGATACAGATGGCACATTCAAAAAGGGTGTTTGAAGAGAGTTTAATGAAGGATCTATTCACAACAAGGGATCCAGCAAGGAAGGGTTTGAAACACTCCAGGATCTGCAACTGGGAGAAGCCATTACCACTGCTAGGCCTGAAAGAGTGGCCACCAGAACCCACTGAAAACTGTACTTGTAACAGGAGAGGGTTTGGACTTCAGCAAATAGCTATAATATATATATTTATCACAATGCCTGGCACCTAATAGGTGCTTGACAAAATATCAATTGGATCTAAGGAGCATACCCAACTTTTCATTTATAATATTCCATTCACTTCTCATAATAAGTCTCTGAGGAAATGAAGACTTAGAGAAGTTAATTTACCTGCTTGAAATCACAGAGCTAAAATAAAGTAGAGCCAGGATTCCAAGCTGCCATTAAAGACCAAGGCCTTCTGACTCCCAGTCCAATGTTCTTTACATCCCACCAGATTGATGCTCTGGGTTATTTGCCGTGCTTTGGAATTTTACTAAATTAAAGCAGAGAATTATCATTTCTTACACATAATACAGATTAGCAGTGATAAGAGCTGCCTCAATAGGGTACGAATACTTTGATAGAAAAATGTGTATCAACACTTCATGGACACAATGGAAGATCTTTATCTAGCATAGAAAATACCTACCATTGCCTTTTGCAGCTGATCTACTGAATGATTAGTCACATTTGTGCCATTGATCTCTAGGATCTCATCCCCCACGTGAAGTGAGCCTGCCATGAAATGAAAAATCAATCCACAAAAGTATAAAAGACCACACAAGAGCTGTCATTACAACTCAAGATACCCAGTGTTTCGAGCATGTTATAAAACAGATTATGTAAAGTACGCAGGATTGAAAACATTCAACCATGAGAGATGGGAATGTCTTTTTGAATCCCTTGATTCAATTCGACACTATCTCATCCTCCTTGACCTCCAACAGCACAATAAAAGCGCCTGGAACTAGAGTGGCTACTGACTCCAGGAGACCATGACACACATGCACATACTAAAAAGAATAACAAAGCAAGGCAAAGAACTCAGTACTCCTCATTCACCAGCAAGTTCAATATTTCTTTGTTGTTTAGCTAAAACCCCAACATGCTATCACATGGTAAAGTTAATCAATGTTTAGATTCTATGTAAAGAGCGGCTACCAATGTTTGTGTCACCTTGGATACAAAAAAAAAAGTCTTAATTAAACATAAAAGGGTAGGAGTTAATGGAGTAGGAAAACTACTTCCTTTTGAGTAGCCATAACCCCAACACTAGGAAAAGTCTCAGGCAGGGTTCAAAGTGTATGTGAATCAGGTGGTCAAATACAGGCTACCATCACTTGCTAAGAACATGCTGTATTTTAGTGTATTATTCTGTTCTCTCATCACTCCCCAAAATAGGTTTTACTATACTAAATGATGCATCTGAAAATTGATGGCAGTTTAACATTAAGGAAATACAATAGTTAATCATAATTATTTGTTTAATGTCTGTTTTCTCAGTTAAACTGTTAGCTCCAGGAGGGTAGAAATGGTCTGTTCTCTTCACTGCTGTATATGCAAAGTCTTAATTGGTGGCGTGTGGTAATTGCTCACAGATGAACTAACTAGAATAATATCAGTATAAATACGTGCAAAAGAAGGAGGGAGAGAGGGTGATACTGGCAATTCCTATGGAGATCTTATCATGCACAGGGAGTGATTAATCCCTGAATAAAACATGACCTAGGACCTCCCTCCAGAGTACCTTGTCTATGAATCATGCCGCCATGAAGAATTCTGGCCACGGTACAGGACTGTTTTTCATTCAGCTTCAGAGTGATTCCCTGAAATAAAGGCAATGACACAATAAGTTTTATATTAAGCTCTTTCTGAGGTTATTTTTTAACACAATTTAAGGTGATTTCTCATGAAAAATATTTTTGATCCATACCCAGCATAGTCCTCAACTAGAACGGGCATGAAGCCTGCTCTGAGGAAGAACTTGAGCGGGGGACACCCGGTGACTCTCAGTATAGAGAATAAGTGGTGGGTAACAATATGACAAGGAATTACCATGGGCTCCTCTGTGACTTTCTCAAACTGTATGAGTCGCACTTTCCGCACTTCCTGCCCCTTGGCCTGGGCAGGGCTACCTGGGGCAGCAGAACCATTGGTGTACATGTCCTCAGTTACAGCATTCAACTGGTGTGATACAGCCTGGCAAAACAAGAGAGCAACAGGTGAAATAAGGACCAAAGGCCCACAGACAGTCCATAATCTGTAACCGTAAATTCCAAAAGGCTCCAAAAACTTATTTCATAAATTTGGCTTCCAATCTCATTTGAATGGATGTGAAGCTGTTTGTAAGCTTTACTCATCCAACTTAATAGACATGTTTATCTAGATTGCTGCAGAAATGTTATAACAAAATTTGAAAAATTCTGAATCCTAAAGTATCTCAGGCCCCAAGGGTTTCTGGTAAGTGGTTGCGTACCTGTATGGTGCACACACTACAGCAAAGATCCAGGGTGTGTCTAAATTAATTCATGATGAGAGGAGGCAGAAGGGGACAACTACAAAGGGAGAAGAAAGCACAGATGACAACAGCCATTCCCGTTCTAAACAATGAGCACCTCTCTGGTGACAGGCATACTGGTGAGCACAAGACCTCTTCTCCTCTTTACTTCCTCAGGCAACCTGATGCTCTAGGTCACACAGCAGTAAAAGTAATTCAGGTTAGCATTAGTTTCTCATAGATCATAAGATGAGCTTGTATCTGGAGAATGAGGCACTTAGTACTAGGCCTTGGACCATGATGATAACAATAATGTTGGCCGGAACCAAGTGGACACCTCCAGATGAGATCACCACTACCCCTCCCACCATCCCAAGATGGCATTGCCACTGTGGCCCCTTCCCCTAATCTCAAACACAGCAAAGCTGAATGACTTACAATACTAGAGAGCAAGACCTCTTTACTATAAATCTGAAGTAATTTAAGGCACTGTGGCAGTGTAACAGAAAGACCAATGTAACAGAATAGAAACTGCAGAAACAGACCCATACATACATGCTCAGCTGATTAATGATAAAGGTGACCCTGCAGTGCAGTGGGGAAGGTCTGCATAATAAACAGTGCTGGGCTGATCAGATAAGCACATGGAAAAAATGAATCTTGACCTCATTTTATATATAAAAACCAATTCCAGATGAATTATAGACCCAAATGTGAAAGGTAAAACAACCAAGCTTTGAGAAGAAAACACAGGACATTGGAGTAGGCAAAAATGTCACATAAAAGCTCCTAAGTATCAAAGAAAAACTAAAAAGATAAATACTTAAAATTAAGAAGTTTATTCAATAAAAAACTCCACTGAGGTAGGCAAAGGTTTAGTAGACAAGACAGGGAATAATAATCATAAAAGCAAACAATTGACTTCATCAAACTAAAAACTTCTCATCAAAAGATACATAAAAAGCTGGAAATGTATGGCATGGCCTGAGAGTAAAAATTTGCAATACCTACATATGACGAAGGACTTGTAATCCATCACATATAAAGAACTCTTACAACTCAATAACAAGATGACAAACAACTCACCAAAAGATGGACAAAAGATTTGAACAGACTCTTTACCAAATAAGATATGAAAAAGTGCCCAACATCACTGTAATCAGGGAAATGCAAATTAAAACCACAATAGGATACCACTACACACCCACTAGGGTGGCTAAAATGAAAAAGACAGATGATATCAGGTGTTGGGACTCTGATACACTGCTGGTGGGAATGTTAAATGGTGCAGCCATTGTGGAAAGCAGTTCGGCAATTTCTTATATAAAGTTATGGCTCAGAAATTCCACTCCTAGGGATTCACCCAAGAGAAAAGAAAACATGTGTCCACATAAATACTTGTACACCAATGTTCATAGCAGCTTTATGTTCATAATAGCTAAAGAATGGAAGTAACTCAGGTGTTCATCCACAGAAGAATGCACAAACTAACTGTAGTGCTTCCATACGATACAACATTACTCAGCAATGGAAAGGATCAAACTGCTAATATAGGCAACGATATGGATGAATCTCAGAAACATTATATTGAGTGAAAGAGTGCATAGCATATGATACTATTTATATGAGGTTTTAGAACAAGCAAAACTACTGTAAAAAAAGAAATTAAAACAGTGGTTGCCTCTGATGGGATGGGGAAGGGACTAGCTGGGAAGAACTTTCTGGGATGCTGGTAATGTTCTATATCATCATGGGAGGTTGGATTACACAGGTGTATGCATTTGTTAAAACTCATCCAAATATACATGTGACACTTCTGCACTGCACTGTATGTAAATTTTACCTCAAAATAAAAAAAGAACTGCAAACACATACTGAACTCCTCTAGCCAATGATATGCATGCTGAAGCTTTTAGGGGTAAAGTGCTCTGATATCTGCAACTTATTTTGAAATGCCAAAAAAATGGTAGATAGATGGATGTTTTTTGGATAGATATGTGATAAAGTAAACATGGCAACATGTGAATTGTAGAATCTAGGAGGTGTGGCTATATGGGTGTTACTATAAAATTCTTTCATCTTTTCAGTAAGTTTGAAAGTTTTCAAACAAAATATTGGGGGGAAATGTCATTAAGAGAATAAAAAGGCAAGCCATGGAATGGGGAGCTGAAACTCTCCTACTCTGCGAGTGGGCATCCAAGCTGGGGAAATCGCACTGGGGTCTCTACTAATGTGGCCACAACCCAGCCATTCCATTCCCACTCAACAGAGACAGATAGTCACGTGTACCCAAAATGTGGACAGAATGTCAGCACAGCCAGCACTCTTTTTAAAAATATTATAAAATTTAATTTTTGAGTCATTTGAGAGTAATCCAAAGACATCATTCTCCTTTACCCATAAATGCTTCTGTGTGTTTTTTAAGAACAAAGCATTCTCAAAACTGAAAATTTAACATTAAGACAATGCTATCATCTGGTCCTCAGTTCACATGTAAATTTCACCAACCATCCCAATAATGTTCTTTATAGCTATATAGTTTTTCCCCAGACCAGAATCCAATCTAGGATCATGCAGTTTTCACATCTTTATAGTACTCCTTAATTTGGAAAGGTTCCTCAGCCTTTCTTTGTCTTTGATCACCTCAACATTTTTGAAGATGACACACCTGTTGTTTTGTAGATGTCTGTCAGTTTGGGTTTGCCTGGTGTTTTCTCATGATTAGACTGAGGTTATGCATTTTGGGCAGGAATCCCAGGGAAGTATATGCCTTTCTCAGAGCAACAGTATTCTTAAAAGTCCAAACTTGGAAACGCCTCCAAAGTCCATGAACAGTAGAATGGATATGCTGTGGCACAGCCATCCAATGGATACTGCACACCAATGGATAACCACTCTCTTCTTCTTGAAACACGACTTCTTACTTTCTTTTGCTGGTTCTTTCTCATCTTACTGACCTATTAATGTTGAAGCAGCCCAGGGCTTGGCATAAGAGCCATCACAATGGGGAAGTACAAGTGTAAACCTCTGAAAATGCTCCCTGCCCACCCCAGATAAAATATTAAAACAAAAGCCATATGGCCAGCTGGAGGAGGAAGAGCAGGCCTGAGCTTGGTTTATGGAAGGGTAAAGGTTTGGGTACAAGCTGAAAATAGATGGCAGCTGCATCCCAGCCACACCAGGGTTGACCCTCAAAGACAATGGGGAGGGAGAATCTTCCCCATAGGCAGAGTGGTGAGAAGTGTACCTCATCACCACTTTGTGAGGAAGTAGAAATGACCCCAGGTGGGATTATATGTATTCCTGAGCAATGCCCACTGGCCTACCCAAGGGCCTAGAAGGAAAAGGACTGGAAGATAGGAGATAAGGAAGTCTAGGGTAGGGGCTTGTGGATACACATATATGTCTCATAACGCAGGGAGTGTTCTTCATAAAATCATACAAAATAACATTTTAACTTTAATTTATTGCATCCTTTCTAAGGGGTCAGTAGAAATTCTTATAAAATGGTGAGGCTTGAAGTACTATTAGTTATTGGATGACCTCAAATGAGGGAAGGACTCAGAAAGAGAAACTGTCTCATCTAGCAACTAGAACTTCAAAAAACACACATGACACCAAGTCACATGGCATTGCTGTTATAACAAAATTGTCTAAGATAGGGTTAGACAATTTATTTAGAAAATTGACCTTGCTATCTGGGAGCACAGAACTTCACATAACTCCAAGGTACTCTACAGTAGATGATTCAATGATACAGTTAACATTCAGTATGGGAATGTGAGATACACTTAGAATCCTTAAGGATATTGCTAAAGAAAATGTTCAGCATTCAAAGTTTCATGCATTCCTTCATTTTTATGTTCCAATGATTAATTTCTATTAAGGCAACTGAAAGCCTATTATTCCTAAAAGCTCTGCAAAGGACAATGCTTTCAAGGCAGGAAGAAAAAAGAAGGACCAGGCCAGGCCAACAGCATCTATCCCAGAACATGGTCATCCCAAGCTACAAAAGGGGATGGGAAAGTAAGAATTTAGTTGGGCATCTTATCATCCAAACAAGATCAGGGATCTGTCAGTGAGAAATGGGATGTTGGGTCGGCAACCTGTTATAATAATATCAAAACCATTTACTAATTTCCACTTTTTAGAATCTACCTGTAGACAAGTCATGAAATAATTAAAGAACAGACTGTAAATGTCAGAACCATGATACATGATAGAAGTTGAGAGGTAAAAAAAGGAGAAAAGAAATGAAAGGAATGGGAGTCAAAAGGTAGGATCTAAATTAGTTGGACAACAAATGAAGGAATAAATGTATAATTTAAAGTTCCAAGGTAACCAACAAAGCAGAAGTTGCAAACTGATGGCCCACAAATATGTTCTTCAAAGTATCACCTGTGGTGACCTGAAACCACATGGCTGAAACTCTGCCACAGATCAATCTGAAGGGCATGAAATCAAATATCTAAGTAGATTACAGAAAACTGGAAGAAAATCAGCATTGAGTTGGGAGGAAGAATTCCTTTTCTCAAATTAACCATCTGTACTGTTTGTTTTTACCCATGCATGTATTATCAGCAGAATGTAGAGAATGAAGAATTCAAGGACCACTGATTGAATGATTGCTGTGAAAAAATGATGAGCTTGAATCCCAAATTTCTGGCCTCAAAGTGTGAGATGAAACTCAGGGCTGGGTGCAGTGGCTCACGCCTGTAATCCTAGCACTCTGGGAGGCTCATGCCTGTAATCTTAGCACTCTGGGAGGCCGAGGCAGGAGGATTGCTTGAGCTCAGGAGTTCAAGACCAGGCTGAGCAACAGCAAGACCCGTCTCTACTAAAAATAGAAAAATTAGCCGGGTGTGGTGGTGCACACCTGTAGTCCTGGCTATTTGGGAGACTGAGGCAGGAGGATTGCTTGAGCTGAGGAATTGGAGGTTGCTGTGAGCTAGGCTGATGCCACGGCACTCTAGCCCAGGCAACAGAGTGAGACTCTGTCTCAAAAAAAAAAAAAAAAAAAAAAAAAAAAAAAAAAAAAAAAAAAAAAGAAACTTGGGACTTTCCTTCACTCTGACTTACAAATCTCTTATGACTAGTAATTGTGGGGTTGAGAAAACTGAAGACCAAACTCAGAGATGAATTCTGTGAGTTTATCAGCATTTATGTGTCTTGGTATCTATAGTAATATATAGGTGGTAATAAAGTCTATAAATATAGATCATATTATTTTATCTTTTGCTATAATGTACCATCAGTGAACCATTTATGATGATTCCAGGTTTGGTGGACCCCTGCATGTTCTAAAGAATGATGATTAAAGTCTTAGTCCACCGAATACAAAATGACCTTTGAAAGGAAGGAGAAATCTACATGCAATATCATCAAGTGTTCATAGTGTACCTAGAAGAGGAAGATAAACTGGCACCCTTATGTCATGTTTTTCTTATTCAGCTTTATTGCAATGATTGCTTTTTAACATGTCAGCCTTTAAACTAAAGACTCAGCAAAGCTTACCAGAGGTAAAACACATTCCAGCCAGAAAAGTTCAAGAGTTGCTATTCCAAAGATTGGTCTTTCAAATGTGCTTATCCATCAAGACGTTCCCCTTTGCGATGACTATGACTAAGAGTCACTATCACACTCACCCAGAAGTTGCAAATGATGACTAAGAAAAACGGAAACCTCCAACATGGTAACTAAAGAACCAGCTCGCAATATTAAGGCTTCTAAAAGCAAAGCACAATTTTCTCTACCATGAACTTGTCCCTGAGTCACCCTATGTTCTTGAGACTCTGAGAATGGGAGGGCCAGCCTCTCTGAAACTTCACCTTATAGAAACTCCCTCACCTAACCTCCGTATCTCCTCATTACAGATATATCATAGGAGCAAGGATATGCCGACATACACTTGTACTTGAGGCCACCATGTGACATGAGTAATGTTGAACAAGTAATGAAGGACAAAGACACTAGATTCCATTTCACAGAGGTCACTTTACAACCTCCACACTGTCCCCTCATCTCCAGTGGACACAAGAGGCCACAGGGCTATGGTGGGCCTACCCCTTACCAATGAAAAGGCAGGGTGGAAGTGGCCTGGTTAAAGATGACCGCTGAGATTCATGAGGAATCAGGGAGTAAACACCCACCCACAACTCCATGTCTGGCCTTTGTTCTCCAGACTCTGGCCTTTAATCATACAAAGTGCTGGAGTGGCAATGTCTGCTGCTCTCAAACCCCCTTTGGAGGAAACATCTGCTGCAGGGTTCAAAGGGCAGAGGCAGTTAGTTGCTCAAAGGAAGTTGGAATTAAAAAAGAGATGAAAAAGAAACTTGGTGGAGGGTAGGCGGGTGGGGAGGGAGAATAGAACAAGGGCAATTAAACAACTAGATTAAGAGTAAGTGACAGTGAATGTGGGAAAGAACAAACATTTGTTCAGCCTTCTGTTAGGCTCTTTGCCAACTGCTCCCACATAGAGACTCAGGGAAGGCCCAGTCCCAGAAGGCAAGCTGACTCCAAAGACCCTGGGAGCTGCCCAGCAACACTTGCCAGCCTGCCCCTGGACCTAGGTGCCCACAAACACCCACTCTTCACGTGGGCAATATCCTATTCCACTCTGGGAAAAACCAATAGAAACTGTGAGAAAGCCAAGAGTTTCCAAGGTATTAGAAAGAGATTAACACTGCTTAACCACAAATAACAAGAACAAGGGAGAGAGGAAGGCCTAAGAGCCAGGATTTTCTGGCAGATACTGTCTTAAAATCACACATTAAGTAGGTGCTTTGTTTCTCGGGCAGTAAATCCCTCTGAGAACACATACATCAATCCAAAGGCCAAGTCTCTAAACATCCTTTTCCAACATGCTTTATCTACCCAATGCACTCTGGACACACACACAAAGCCTTCTCCTTCTATTGAAGAAAAAGAGGAAATGCAAGTAGTACCATTCTACATAGAAGAAACACAGGATTACAAATCTAGATACCCGGTGCCGAGTCCCTGCACTACCATTAAACCAGTGCTGGGACAGTGTGTAAATAATACCACTCATTAAATTAAATTCTCACCCCCATTTTGTGATCAATATTTGAAGGCACAAAATGGTTTAGAGGCTGGGCATGGTGGCTCACTTCTGTAATCCTAGCACTTTAGGAGGCCAAGGTGGAAATGTAGGAGTTTGAGACCAGTCTGGGCAATGTAGTGAGACCCCATCTTTTAAAAAAAAATAGAAAGAAAGAAAAATTAGCTGGTTGTGGTGGTGCACACCTATAGTCCCAGCTACTCAGGAGGCCGAGGCAGGAGGATCCCTTGACCTCAGAAGTTCGAGACCAGCCAGAGCAAGAGCGAGACCCCGTCTCCACTAAAAATAGAAAAATTATCCAGGTGTGGTCACGCATGCCTGTATTCCCAGCTACTCCGGAGGCTGAGGCAGGAGGATTGCTTGAGCCCAGGAGTGTGAGGCTGTAGTAAGCTATGATGATGTCACTGTACTTTAGCCCAGGCAACAGAGAGAGACCTTGCCTAAAAAAAAAAAAAGAAATGGTTTAGAAACCTGTCTAAGCTTAAACGACTAGTAAGTCTCAGATTTCAGAAGTTAAACTGTGAGTATGGACTTTGGAATTTGGGAGGGTTCAAGGAGAGAATGCAGGTGCAGTGCTTCCCGAAGTGCACAGTACAGAGGTGGCCTTAATGTTAGGGGTAAAAAGGAGCATCTGAGGATGCAGAGATGTTAACCCAAATTAACTCCATCAACAAAATATGGGAGAAGTGGTACCAGTTCAGGGGTGGGCCTGTCGTAACTATAGGGCAGCTCTCTGCTCCCAAGTTATATCCACACCAAGGGGCCCCCTGCCCACCTTGCACAGGACAGGACCCCCACTGTCCCCACTCTCTACCCCCTTCCTCTGCTTCACCTTACCTCAGGAACTTCTCACCCCAACGTTATAGTAAGTAATGTCTCATTTATTCTGTCTCCTCCTCTGGAGTGTAAATCTCAGGAGAGCTTTTCTTTTGCATTCAGAAATGTGAAAGCCAGCTGATTCCACAACTTGGACCATCTGAGCTTCCTTGGAGCTAGACTACCCAAGAGGGCTAGTATTCACCTAATGAAGGTTTATGGAGGTGTCTGGGATACAGCAAAGCTGGCATTGTAGTGGCAGATACAGCTACTAAACAATACCCATTGGTTAGAATATTCGAAGATGACAATAGGTGCTACGGAGGAAAATAAAGCAGAAAAAGCCTTGCAAGGGAGGGTAACTTTTGAACAAAAACCTATTACATGTTTTGCTCATAGATATTTCTTTATACAAAGGAAAAAAGAAAAAGTGAAAAATCAGAAAAGAAAACTGCATGTTACTAAAGTTGTATACTGGTTCCCTAATTCAGGGCTTTACTTCCTCTTCCTCATCTCTGACATCACTTCCCATCCCCCCAGCCAACTTTGGAAATATGGGTATTTATTCTTGCCTTTTTACACTCCACACCCAGAGTCCTTTTTTAGCTACATTGAAAGGTTAGAGCAATTCACTGCTTAGGGAAAAAATCTCTGCATCAGTGAAATGTCAACTGATTTCATCTCCCCTCCTGGCAATGTCTCAAGGCATTTGTGATTGTCATAACTGGTGGAAGGACAGTACTTTTCACGACAAACAACTATCATTCCCAAAATGTCCATAGTGCCCAGGATGAGACACACTGATTTAAAGGAATTGATCTTGACCTGAAGTATCTGTTCCTGACATTCTACTTTGGTGTCTTGTCTAGGGAGAACAAATTAGTTAAAAAGAATAGAACTTACATGACAAAACTCTAATCTATTTAGCTCCCAGTGGCCCACAATAAAACCAGATTCCTACCTGCAAAGTATATGAAGTTCTCCTAGTTTTGAAAAAAGGCATGAATTGCCTGGAAGTGAAGGACAGGGGAGGTAGACTGGCTGAGACCACACCGCATACTGGAAAAATTGGGGAGAATACTAAATAATATGAAAATTACACTTTATTTTTGAGTACAGGTTCTGTGAAAAGAAAAGCCTTGAACAGAAACATTCCCTCCTTAAATGAAACAACCAGATCCAAGTCTGGAACAAAAGTTCTTCCTCAGGCAAAATCATAAATAATCAGGACTCAACACAGACTCAACACATCCCAGAATGTGCTGCATTCAGCATGAACCTTGGTGTCCTTGTACAGGCTGTTCCCTCTGCCTGGAGTGCTATTTGTCAGACACTGCAAAATGCAGGATGCAACAGTGCTAGGTGCCCCTCACTGCTTCACAACACTCTCTATCTGCCTCTATCATAACACCACACCGCCACTGCATGTGTTTATGCATTTGTGTCCTCTCTGATTTGCTTCTTAGCCCCAGCGCCAGGCCCATAGTAGGAGTCACAGTGAATGATCAGCAGTGTGGAGTAATGCTGCATCTAATGGCCTAAGAATCAAAAGTTTTCTTAGTGGAAACTCACCTGGAGCCTGACTTATTTGTTATGTTATTTTTTGATGTGGGATAGGCCCAAGTGAATTTTCAGGGACTCTCAACCTATCACTTCAGGTCATGAAAAAATGCTCCTTCAAATAGGCCTGAAGAGAGAAGCCGTATAAGGAATTTCACAACCAATTTTATGTACATTAATGGATACTACTGTAAAGAAGAAAGAGCTTATAAAATTAGTTTCTCCAAGGAAGGAGATATACTTAAATATGGGACACAGGCTACATTCGAACTTATTACAAAATTATTTTTGGACAATACTTTTCCTTTTATTTTTACATTTTTTTTGTTTTCAAAGGATAGTATACTCTCAAAGTTGGTAGAGAGCGGACTGCTCCAATAAACAACAGCCTGGACAATACTTTTTCAATATTAAATGTGGGCCGGGCGTGGTGGCTCAGGCCTGCAATCCTAGCACTTCGGGGGGCCAAGGCAGGAGGGTCCCTTGAGCTCAGGAGTTTGAGCCCAGGCAAAGGCAACAGAGCGAGACTCTGTCTCAAAATAAATAAATAAATGTGGACTAGGATTTGAAGTGAAATTTTGTGTTTTCAATCTTTAGTACTTTTTCATAAAGTGATACCTTTAAATGAAGTTTTTAGCAAAATAATTTTATGATTTCTATTGAGGCCAATAACTTCCTCACAGGTTTCCTTGCTTCTAATCTTGCCAGTATATGAAAACTTTTTGACTGCTACTACTGGGCAGACAGCTCTTAGGGAGAGCTGGGCCATTCCCCTGCATGTCCCAGTGTGGTTCAAGGTGCTTGACAAGCACTAACTCATGTAAACATCACCACAACCCTCTGAACATGCCAATTTTATAGAGACAAGAAACCTAAGGCACAGAGAGCTTCAGCAGTTTGCCCAAGGCCATACAATAAGTGAAAGGCACAGCCTAGTATTGCAGCAAAGACTGGCAAGAGCCCCAAAGGGAAGGTGAACCTCAAGAAATAAGAATCTGCAGGTTAGTGGGGTACAGCCACCCCTTATCATGTGAAGATTCTCCATCAGATGTTCACCTCGACAGGTCTGAATGCTTTTTCATTTAGGGATTTAGGAAGTTTTCTTACTCTATCTTCTTCAAATCCTTTAATAAAACCAAAACAAATTATAATAGCTAACTGATAGATTGTATCCAATATTATGGTATAAACTCACAGCCCCACAAAAACTGCTATTTACTCAGAGGGTGTGCCCACAATATAACTCTGGTAGTGACAGGGCCGCTTTTCAAGTAGGCACACAGTCTTTCCAGCATGCCCATAAGGGAGCAGACAGGTTCACACAAAATCAGGTTGTGCTGAATGAAAGAAGCCAGTCACAAGATATTACATACCCTATGATTCTACTTATACGAAATTCTAGAAAAGGCAAATCTATAGTGATAGATCAGTGGTTGCCAGGCTTCAGGCAGGGGAAAGAGATTGACCGCAAAGGGCGAGGAGAGAATTTTCTGGAATGTTGCAAATGTTTGCTCTTTATCACAATTGTGGTGGTGGTTACATGACTCTATACATTTGTCAAATCTTATCAAACTGCACAATTAAAATTCATGATTCTATGATATGCCAATCATACCTCAATAAAACTGCCAAAAGTAAGTTCAAATAAAGAGATTTTTTTTTTTAACAGTTAAGGCTCAGCCATGTAAGCACTGATTGTGGGAAAGAAAAAAAAATCATACGTCCAAGCTCATGGGCAATCAGGTAGCTTTAGACTCTGTTTCTCTCCTAGTGTCCATTCCAATTTTGTCTTGTCATTTGTATAACAATAGCATCTTCCATGCCTGTTCATTTCTGCACTCATTTAAGCCTAGGCTGTTGAAGTCATGATTTGAAATGACAGGTGTGATTACCTCAGAGTGGTATACGAAGGAGTGGCAATGTGGTGAAGCAGAAAGTACACTGATCTTTGACTCTGCAGATACAAAATCTAGCTCAGTTCTGATGCCCATCAGTTGTTTCCCTGAGCTAATGCCACCCAGCCCAAAGAAGTCTACAGCTCTCCTATTTGCTTTACCTTGCAGATCTTCAGTTTCCTCATCTGTGAAATTAGAGGATTATTCTAAATCCTTAATGTCAATATCTTTAGCCATTTATTAATTCAGAAAACATTTCTGAGGACCCCCTTATTGGGTACTTAAAATAAAGGAGTATGAAACTGCCCTGCCCTGGAAGACCTTGCAGTCTAGGAAAGAGATTCCTGCTGTCACTTCTGAGCCTGGGTCTTCTAAGGCAGCACAGCTTCTGCCTGGCACGCTTTCTCTTTCTTTTGTTTCTTTCTTTTCTTTCTTTCTTCCTTCTTTCTTTCCTTTCTCCCTCTCTCTCTCTCTCTCTCTCTCTCTCTCTCTCTCTCTCTCTCCCTCTCTCTCTCTCTCCTCTCTCAACATTCACTGCTTGGTACCTGGCCACCATGCTGTGAGGAAGACTAAGCCACATGGAGAGGCTGCTGGTTGATCTTCTGGGTAATGGCTCCAAATGAGAGCCAGCATCAACCTCCACATAAGTGAGCATCCCTGTGGTGTGACCCTGAGTGAGAAACCCTGAGTGACAACGACCTTGCTAGGTTCAGTCCACATTGAGAAGTATAAGAAATAACATGAAAATGCTCATTGTTGTAAACCACTGAGATTGGGAGAGAGTTACTAGGCATCAACAGATAACCATAACCTACCCTCAGGTCATCTTTGATAACAGAGGTTAATAGCTATTTACCGGCCATCACTGGAATCTGGAGGGCAGAGTTACCTCCAAAATTCCCTGGATTCCTTTCTCCACCAACAAATACACACAGGCCACCCCATCTGCACCATAGCACAAGGGGACCTGCTTAAACGCAGAGGGACAGTGAGGAGCTCTTTACAACCAGAAGTTGGCTTTTACAACCACGTCTGCTGACCCAAACACAAGCACTTCAACAACAACCAGGCAGACCTACTCCCGGATGTGTGTTCCTTAAAGTGTTTCTGTTATTCCGACTTCCGTCTACAAGGAAGTTTTCCTTGACCTTAATAAGGTCCGGGCCGCGGCCTCTCAAGATTTCCACTTAGAAGGGTTGCTCGGGGCAACAATTCACCGCACCAGGAGCCCGGCACGAATCAGGCCGAGAGCTCACCCGGTCCCCACCCCGCTGGTTGCAGCGGCCTCTACCCCTTGGGCAGGACCCCCAGGGACAGGGCCCCCGGAAACAGACCCCCCCCAGGGGATAGGGCCGCGGACCAGGAAAGTCCCGGGGTGGACGAAGGGGCCTGGAGCCGAGCCCCGGCCCAGCACCCTGGGGACCTGCCAGGCCCGCTCACCTCCGGCCGGCTACGCTTTTGCAGCAAGTGCTCCAGGTAGAGGTCAGAGAGCGCCGTGCGCATGCTGCCTCCACCCTCGCCCTCGCTCGCCTTGAGCGTCATCTCGCAGCAGCTGGGACACCGGGACTCAGGTCCGGGCAGCACTGAGAATGCGAGGGCCCGGGGCCTGCGGGGCGGCGGGGACGCAGAGCGGCTGGGCTAGTCACCGCCCCACAGCCGGCGCGCCGGGCGGGCACGGGCGGAGCTCCGCCCGCGCCCCCGCCCACCGCCGCCCTCGCCCCGCCCATGGGCTCGCCTATGCCCAGACCCTGCGGCGCCCAGCGCTGGGGAAGCGGCCCTTCAGGGCCAGAAGGAGACGTATCTCTAGCCTAGCCCCTGTGGGCCCAAGGTGGTAGCGTGGGCTGAATCCCAGAAGGACAAGAACTGGGAGGGGGCCAAATTCGTGGGGGCGACAGGGAGGCGCCCAGCGGCTGCAGTGGCCACCCCTTCACTCCACCTGGGCTGCGCTAGCTTTCTAGCTGATGCGACCCCTGGAGCGGTTCGTGTAGTTAGGAAAACAGGGGAAGTGGGAATCACCCTGCTTAACCGGAGCTTGAAAAATGTTGGAGATTCCAGGCCCTACCTATAAATCAATGGGGACACAGGAAACCAGTGCACTCTTTGAGATTTGGACATTGCGAAAATGCCTTTAAGGCTCCTATGCTGCTAGTACCCTGTCATTTACATTACTGCATGTTGTTCAACGATGAAGGACCATACTGCCTTCAAAAGCAAACTGTTTTTACTTAGGCCAAATCTCCTGCTGTTAATGCCACAAAACTTTTAGGGATCAGTGAAAGCAGACATTCCTTGCAAATCCTAGAGGAAGATTTCTTAGTATCTTAATGCCATGAGAGCGATAAAATATCAGTCACAGTGATGGAAGTCTTTCTGATGCAAACAAACATTTACTGTGCTTACAGAGCTCCTGGCCCCCTTACCACAAGCTAGTAGCCTTACAGTATTAGAAGCAGTTCATTACTCCATGGAATCTTATTCTGGCCTTCCTCAAAGCTCTCTGGAAGGAGCTCATAACCAAGACGGGAAAATCCAAGGGCAGGAGTTTAGAGCTGCATGGCCCAGTTTCCTCTGCTAAAAGGCTGAGCTCACATGATTGGTTGTTTCCTTCCCCAAGATCACGCTAAAGGAATGAGGTGGGGGAAGGGGGGAGAAAGAGAGGTAGAGAGAGAGAGATTAAGAGAGTGTGATATTAGTTCAGGGATGGACTAATTGAGCAATGGCATAGAATAGAGAACTCAGAAACACACCCGTGCATATACAGAACTGTGGTGTATGATACAAGTGGCAGAAGTGGCAGTTTAGGTAAGTAAAGAGGGATTTTTCATTAACTGATGCTGGAGAGTGATTATTTATATTGGAAAAGTTGAAACTGGAGCCCTCCTTCATGCGATATTGAAAACAATAAGGATCTATTCCAGATGGATTAAAGACTTAAATGTCAAAAACGCACCTTTAAAGCTCTTGACAGAAAACACAGGCAAAGAACTTTTAGATTGGAATAAAGATTTCTTAAACAATGCAGACAAACGATTGACTATAAAATAGAATAACGATAAGCGTGATTTTATTAAGAACTTTTATTTATCAAAAGACACCTTAAAGGGCAAAAAAGACAAGCTGTCTCAATAAATAAGTAAATAGACATTTCACAGATGGAGAAACACATATGGCCAATGAACATATGAAGAGATATTTAACCTCATTAGTCATGAAGGAACTGCAAATCAAGACTACAATTAAATATCAGTGTACACCCATTCAGTTGTCAAAAATTAAAAAGTCTAACAGTAGCAGGTGCTGGAGAAGATGTGAATCCATATAGTTTCTTGAATCTTGCCAGTGGGAGTCTAAGCTGGTACTACTAGCTAGAAAACAGTTTTCCATTATCTCTTAAAGTTGAACATACATCTACCCTCTGAGCCAGCAATTCTACTCCTAGAGGGAACAACCATCCCCAATTTGGTCTGTAACCTTCCAAGCCTTCATCTACACATCTTCAAAATAGTCATGACTAGAATTGCCTTATTTGTCCAGGTAGAGAAACCATAGTATGTATGGCCTTGCTCCAATTTATACCACTCCCGTATTTTCTCAGACTTATCTACTTACCAGGCCCTCGGTCATGTGATCGATGGAAATCTCCCAACTACCATTGTCATTGTCACATCTAACACTTCTGACTCCTTCGGACTCTTCCAAAAGTGAGGGCCAGGTTCTGGAATGACCTCTATCGTGTCCGCTGCAGCAGGAGCTTCTGTACTCAAGTTCATTCTGACCAGATCCCTGGTGCGATTGGTCCGCCAGCAGGTTTTTGTCTCATTTTTCTCATTGCTGTGGTTCCATACAGCCTGCCCGGAAGCATCCAGGAAGACTGAGAAACAAGCTGTATTTTCTTGAGTAGCAGTGGCAAGCTCAGGGGCACATGAAATTATATTTTCTTTTCAGCATTCTCTGCCTCACTCTTACACTCATGAGATTACATTTTTCAGTAAAGCTTTAGCACATATGTTTTGCTTCAGGCTGTGTTTTCTAGTGAACCCCAGCCAAGAAAACAGTTGTCAGAAATGGGGTTGCCTTAGAAAACAGACCTTTGGGATAGGACTTGGGGGAGGGAGAAGCAGTTCCACTAGGGACACAATAAAGGTTCCACTAAACTGGAAACTGTGACCACTACTTGGTTATTTTATCTTCCTTATGCTAATGGCCAGCAAATCAATGCTGAATACCATGAGGACCTAGGGTTGCTACTACACAGTGGGGTCAGGGATAAGTATGCCTGGAACTTGGGATCACTTGGGTGTCCCATTACTGTTTCCGTGCCCAGTGAAAACTTTAAATGGGGTAATACAGTAACCACAGCCCAACACGGGCAAGGCAACTAAGAGCTCAGACCTATCAAAGACGAAGGCTGGAGTCACCCCAGTGGACTGGCAACGTAGTCCATCAAAGGGCTGGCTTTATTTTATTTATTTATGTATTTTTTTGAGACAGAGTCTCGCTTTGTTGCCCGGGCTAGAGTGAGTGCCGTGGTGTCAGCCTAGCTCACAGCAACCTCAAACTCCTGGGCTCAAGCGATCCTTCTGCCTCAGCCTCCCGAGTAGCTGGGACTACAGGCATGCGCCACCATGCCCAGCTAATTTATGTGTGTGTGTGTATATATATATATATATATATATTTAGTTGTCCAGCTAATTTCTTTCTATTTTTTTAGTAGAGATGGGGTCTCGCTCTTGCTCAGGCTGGTCTCGAACTCCTGAGCTCAAACAATCCACCTGCCTCAGCCTCCCAGAGGACCAGGATTACAGGCGCGAGCCACCGCGCCTGGCCAAAGGCCTTGCTTTAGAAGAGGGAGATGTATAACAGATGATGAAACAGGGAGATAATGAATATCAATTACAATCCTGAGACAAGCTTTAGCAGTCTCTAGTTAGGTTTACCAACCCTCTTTAAGTCCTTTTAGGAGATTGCCACCATATTGAAGGATTGGACTTGCAACTCTTTTCCTCAATGGACTATTCCAAACTGTAGTGGTTTTGTTACTGTCTGTATGAAGGCTTCTAGGGCTTCAAACAGCCAGCAGTGCTCTATAAAGCTGTGGCTATCTACCATTACCTCGTATTTACTTTTCCTCATTCCTTGCCCCACTTCCCTTTCTCCCCTCACTCTTGCCATAGTATTGTGCCCCCTAATAAAGTACTGGCATATGAGTTTTGCCTCATGTTCAGTTTTCCAAGGGATATAGACCAAGACCCTAACACACTAAAACTAAATAATATGCTCAGATCCATGCTATGGGACAGGTTGGGAAGAGGATGGATGGAAAATTAATCATATAAACATACATGTTGCCTTATTCTCTGAAAAAACACCACTCAATCTCTTTGTGGTTTAAAGATTTTATCATAAATAAAACTACAGGACATGAGAAGAACTGGAGAAATTATTTGAATATATGATATATAAAGGGTTAATATATTTAACTTACAAAGAATTCTTTAAAATAAATGAAGAAAAGCACCAAAGGGATAGAGTTTTGAGCAGGCAATATAAAAATGAGAAATCGAAAGGAATACAAGTGCAATAAAGTTATGGAAAGATATTAAGCCACACTGGTAATTTGGAAGACAACTTAAGTGATACAAAAAATGTCAATTTCTGGCACCATGGCAGACCAGGTACCTGAATTACTCTCTTGGTAAAACAACTAAAAATGCTGGATAAAAAGTATTAAACATATTCTTGAACACATTCAAGGCCAAAGAAAGTCACATGACTAAGCCCATAGTCAAGGAGTGGGAAAGTATGCTCTACCCACCATGAGGCCATGGCAAGGATGTTCATTTTATAATTCTATTACAGTAGTGAAGATTTGGACCACTATTTTTTTCTAGAATTACTGTTTATTGAATACAGGCACTGTGCATTTTACATACTTTCTTTCATTTAGCCTTATGACAATCCTATGAAACAAGTACTTTTTTAAAAAATTGAGATAACAGTTACATACTATAAAATTCATCCATTTAAAGTGAAAACTTCAGTGGTTTTTAGTATATTCACAGAGTTGTTCAACCATCACTACTATCTAATTTGTTTTAGTCCATTTTGGCTGCTATAACAAAATACCACAAACTGGGTAGCTTATAAATAACAAACATTTATTGCTAACGGTTCTGGAGGCTGGAAGTCCAAGATCAAGACACTGGGCAGATTCGGTGTCTGATGAGGGCCCTTTCCTCATAGCGCCTTTTTGCTGAGTTCTCACATGATAGAAGGGGAAAAACAAGCTCCTTTAGGCCTCTTTTATAAGGGCATTAATCCCAAAGGCCCCACCTTTCAAAGGCCCTGCTTAATACCATTACATTGGGAATTAAGTTTCAACATATGAATTTGGTGGGAAACACAAATATTCACACCATAGCACAATGCCAGAACATATTCATTACCCCTAAAGGAAATCCCATACCCATTAGCAGTCGCTCTCCATTCCCAGCCCCTGACAACCACTAATCTACTTTCTGCAGGACCACTAACTGAATCTACCATAAGGGGTTAAAAAAGTTTTCCCCTGAGAATTTGTAAGTACAAGTTGATCCTTGATCTGGTTGGTAGCCCAAAGTCACACTACCTGAGCGACCTGATAAATCTTAAGTGGCTAATTTACAAGGTGCCTACCAGAGTAAAACACAAGTCTTTTCTAGGAGTCTTCATTAAGACCAGGCCTTTCCACACATACTTGCTAAGAAAATATGCAGCTCACAGTAAAAAACAAATAAATAAATCACTACACAAACAAGAAAACCAGGTCCCATGAGTAAAATACTGCAGAAACTACAGATAACCAAATTGGACCAACGACTTCAGATATTAGAATTCAAGATTAGCTTAACATTAGAAAATTTATTAATGTTGATGGGAAAACTCATACTATCTCAGTAGGTGAAAAATATTCAATGTAATCCAACATCTATTGATGATAAAATAAAAACAACTTTCAACAAACTAGGTATAGGAGGAGCCATCCTTAACCTGAATTTAAAAAGTGACTTGTAAAACATCTACAACAAATATAATTAGTGTTGAAGAAGCTGAATGCATTTCCCTTAAAATTTTGAACACTGACCACCTTGAACTAGAGCTGGCCGACCATAAAAAGGCAAAGATGCCTCTATAGCTACTTTTCTTCTATATTGTATTATAAGTCCTTTCCAGCACAGTAAGGTGAAAATAAATGTATAATAGTATAAAGACCACGAAGGAACAAACAAAATTGCTGTTATCTATAGATATATTATTGTCTATGTAGAATATTAAAAAATCTACAGATAAATTATTAAAATTAAGAAACACTAAATCACCAAGATTGTTGGCTAAGTCATTATGAAGAAATCAGTTGCATTCCTATACACCAACAACATGCAGGAAATATAATTTTAAAAGATACCATTTCATCATGACATCTAAAACTATCAAATACCTAGGAATAAATTGAACCACATATAGGCACTGTATAGAGATAATTATAAAACTCTATTGTAATACATTAAATAAGAATTAAAAAATGGAGAGAGAAATCATATTCATGGTTTGGAAGACTCAATTTTATTAAGATGTCAGTTCTCCTGAAATTGGCCTATAGATTCGATGCAATCCTGATATAATAAAAATCTCAACAGATATTTTTTGTGAAATTTAACAATCTAATTTTAAAATATGTATGGAGGTGTAAAGAGCAAGAATAGCCAAAGAATTCTAGAAGATGAAAGTGGGGGACTGTAACATTCTGTAATTAAGAGAGTGTGGTATAGGCACAGAAAGAGAACAATAAAACAGAAGAGAGGCTAGAAATAGATTTATGCATATTTAGACACTTGATAATATGACAGAGTGGCACCGCAGATCAGTAAGGAAAGGACAGACTTTCACTAAGTGGTACTGGGCACGTTGGGTATTCATATCGTCAAAACAGAAACTGAGACTAGATAGAGGTGAAGGTAAGCGCTTAATCCACACTACTTTAGTAGGAAGAACTGTAGAAAGAGTGACTCTTTGAGCAAAATTTCGTTAGTTTTTATGAAGCAAAGCTCAGAGTGGAAAAATACCGAGAAAGCAAGGCGGCTGACTCAGGCTGGGTGGGCACACGGCTTGTCTTCTTTCAACATTCTCATGCCTTTTTATGGTCGGCCAGCTCCAGTTTAAGGTGGTCAGTGTTGAGAATCTGGTTTTGCTCCTTGGAATTTATTGCTTCTTGGAATTTATTGCAACTATCTGCTTCTCTTAGTTCCTAGAACTGCCTTTAGGTACAGAAGGTTCAAAGTTCATGAGTGGAAAATTATAACTTTTCACAATAAAAAAAAAAAAAAGAAATTGGACTCTATCTCACACCATACAAAAAATAAATTCCAAGTAGCTTAAGGACTCAAACATAAAAGGCAAAACTATAAAAACTTTTGGAAGATAGTGTAGAATAATTCCTTTATGACTTTGGGGTAGAAAAAGATTTCTTAAACAGACACTAAAAATACTAACATAGAGGAAATGATTGTCGAATTTGACTGCATTAAAATAAGTACTTCCATTCCTCAAAATACATCATATGAAGAGTGAAAATGCAATCTTCAAACTGGAAGAAAGTATTTTCCACATATGTAGCCTACAAAAGATTAGCATATAAAATATATGAAGAATTTCTGTTGATCAATAAGGAATAAGCAAAACTACTAATTAGAAAAATGGGCAAAATCCATTAACAGGAATTTCATAGAAGAGAAAGACAAATGACCTACAAACTCATGAAAATGTCTTCAATCTCATCAGTCATCAGAGAAATACAAATTAAGAAAACAATGGGACATAATTTCTTATTCACCAGATTAACAAAAAATTAAAAGGCTGATGATATTGCATGTTATCAAGGAAATGGGATAATGGGAACATTCATAACTGCTGGCTTTGGAAAGCTGGCATTACATCATAAAGTGGAACATTTGCTTACCCTTTGACCCAGCTATTTAATCACAGGGTATGTACTTTACAGAAACTTGCACATGCACACTATGAGACATGGACAGGAATATTTATGGAAGATTTATTTAGAATAGAAAAAAACAGAAACAATACAAATGCCCTTCTACAGTTAACGGTCTAAATGAGTAGAGCTTTCTTCATATGATGAGACATGCACAATTTTCACTATAAGCATCAACATGAATGAATCTCAAAACATAATGCAAGCAAAAGAAGAAAATCACAGAAGAATACATACGTATGGCTTGGTTTTTACAAAGTTTAAAACCATGCAAGGTTATGGTGTTAGAAGACAGGATAGGGGTTACTTTGGGGGTAAGGAGGGGCTGGTGATATGGATGGAGAAGGGGAGGAGGAATTTGTTCACTTTGAGCTGTATACTTATGCAGAAAAGAGCACAGATCATTTTCTAAAATAAAGGCAAAATTAAATAATATATTGCCAAACATAACTGGCAAAATATAAAGAAAACCAAGGAAATAACACAATGTTAAGGACAGAGGAGGGAAGACTGTGAGCCCAGAGTGTAAACTGGTATAGCCATTACGTGGAACAATATCAAAAACCTTAATATAGTCATAGCTTATAACCCAACAATTCCACATTAAGCAATTTATATCAAGGAACAACTGGGAAATGTCATGTGTGAAGATGCTCTTCAAATTGCTGTTTGAGTAGCAGGGTCCCAAATACTACTAACACCAAAACTCAGATGTTCACAGTTTTTCTTCTGTTTTATTATAACTTACTGACTTCCCTCCCAAGCTCCTACCTGCTGGTTAGTGAAAAAAACTTAAGTAAATATCAATCTGATTTAAAGCTTAGTGAAACTGATAAACAGTCACTGAAGGTAGTCTCTGATAAGAATGAAAATCTCTTCCTAACATCTGGGTGTATGGGACAAAGGATGTATGGCTAACACAATGCTATGGGGGGAAATTGGCCGCCTCACTTCAGCTTGCAAGTGTGAGCTGGCATCTACTCATGTCACAGGGATATCTGTCACCCTGGTCTTGTTCCCTGTTAGTCTCTAATGCAGCCCATCATCTTTTGGTTTGAGCAACACTCTCAGTGGCTCCCAATTGGCAGTAGTACCTTAAGCCTCTGGCCTAGCTGACCACTCCCATCGTCTTAGGTCCCCTCCCCCCAGTTTTATTGAGGTATAATTGACAAATAAAATTGTATATATTTAATGTATATGACATGATGATTCATGTACATGCATACTGTGAAATAATTACCACAGTCAAGTTAGTTAATGAGTGTATCACCTCACAGTTGCTTTTTTTTTGTGGTAAAAACACTTAATATTTACTCTCACCATATGCCATGCAAATGGTAGCCAAAAAACAGCAGGGGTGGCTATCCTTAGACAAAGTAGACTTTCATTCTGAATCTTCAATTAACAGGATGAAATAAATAAATAAATAATAAAAAATTTAAGAAGATAACAAAAATAGACTTTCAGTCAAAATCTGTCACAAGAGATAAAGAAAGTCTTTATATTAATATAATGATAAAGGGGTCAATCCATCGAGAAGACATAACAATTATAAATATATATGCACCCAACATTGGAGCACTTAGCTATGTAAAGCAAATATTAATAGAATTGAAGGGAGAAATTGGCAAGCAATACAATAATATTTGGGAACATTAAGACCCCACTCTCAACAATGGATAGATCATCCAGACAGAAAATCAATAAGGAAACAGAAGATTTGTACAACATACCTCGTCTTTACTGACTTCACCTTGCCTTGCCACAGCAGGCCACACAACAGGCCATGTGGCAGGCTGCTGTATCTCACCTCAGCATCAATTAGAATATCACTTCAGTCTTTCTTTCTCTTTGCATTTTCTCTGTAGTAAATTCCTGACCTCCTGCAGTTTTCCCCAGCTCTTAGGCCAAAAACCTGGGTGTCATTGCTGAAGTGACTCTCTCCCCTATACCTCATTCAACCCACGATCAAATCCAGTCTGCTCTCTCTTCACAATATCTCCAGAATTGGATACTTTCTGAAACTCTGCTGTCCCCCACCCTGGTCTCCCTGCTTCTGTCCTTGCTCCCCTATATTTTTGACATGGCAGCCGAGATGACCCTTTAAAAATGTATAATAAGGCCAGGAGCCATGGTTTACCCCTGTAGTCCCAGCACTTTCGGAGGCCGAGGGAGGAGGATCCCTTGAGGTCAGGAGTGCAAGACCAGCCTGAGCAAGATTGAGACCCCATCTCTACAAAAAAATAGAAAAATTAGCCAGGCATGGTGGTGTGCACCTGTAGTCCCGGCTACTTGGGAGGCTGAGGCAGGAGGATTGCTTGAGCCCAGGAGTTTGGGGTTGCAGTGAGCTATGATGACACCACTGCACTCCAGCTTGGGCAACAGAGCAAGACCCTGTCTCAAAAACAAAACAAAAAAAAAATGTATAACAAATCACATCCCTCCTCTGATCTAAACCTTCTGTTGGCTCTCCTATGGCCCCCAGGAAGAGCCCAAATCCTTTCAATGACCCACAAGGTCCTACTCTGCCTCTTGCTTACTCTGGTTTCTTTGCTACCCCTCAAACATAACAGGAATGCTCTTGTTTCAGCACCTTGTTGCTGTTGCAAGGATCTGAATCTTCCCATTAGCATGGTGGCTCCATAAGAGCTGGGATTAGGGTCTGTTTTGTTACCTGCCCAGAACAGTGTCTGGCTCACAGAAGGTATTCAGTGTGTCTGTTGAATGATTTCAAACTCAGAAAAGCAAAAGAGAAAGGCAAATTAATAAATTTAATACTATTTACTGTATTACATTTATAATAGTGAATACATAGAAACACCTTAAATAACTATTATATGGGGAGGTGGTTAAACCACTTGTGTCATATCCACTACATAAAAAAAATCCCATGTGTAAGTTAGTTTGGGAAATGCTGCATATTGTACCCCCTTGTGGAGATTCATATTATTAATAGCCTGTTAAAAATTCTTACAAGTCCTGGAGCAAAGAAACATGTTAAAATTTGTTTAATCCAGCATCTCCCAAACATAACTGACCACAGAACCCTACTGTTTTATGACATTTATTAAAGCAGAACTATTGTTTCACAGAACAGACTTTGGGAAACTGGTAATATATACATGGAAAAAGATTTGAAAGGAGATACATCAAAACGTTAACTATATTTATTTTGGGGTGCTAGGATTATGAGTACTTTTTCTTTTATTTGCATTTCTTCTTTCTTTCTTTTTTTCTTTTCTTTCTTTTTTTTTTTTTGAGACAGAGTCTTGCTCTGTTGCCCGGGCTAGAGTGCCGTGGCGTCAGCCTAGCTCATAGCAACCTCAAACTCCTGGGCTCAAGCGATCCTCCTGCCTCAGCCTCCCCAGTAGCTGGGACTACAGGCATGTGCCACCATGCCCGGCTAATTTTTCTATTTTCAGTAGTTACAAGGTAATTATTTCTATTTTTTGTAGAGACGGGTCTCACTCTTGCTCAGGCTGGTCTCGAACTCCTGAGCTCAAGCGATCCTCCCACCTCGGCCTCCCAGAGTGCTAGGATTACAGGCATGAACTACCGGGCCTGGCCTATTTCCTGAAAATTTTTTGCAGTAAATGTGTATTACTTTATAATCAAAACAGAAATAAGGTTATTCACATTTTTCAATTGTATCTTTTGAAGGAGAAAATGAAGGCAAATATAATTTAAGATGGAAGATAATTTAATTTTAACCAATTGATACTTCCTCATTTTGAGCATATAGCACGCTCTCCGCTCTCTTGAAATTCAGCAAGCCAAATACCACACTTGCCCCGCTGAATCTTCTAGTTCTTCCCTGGGCTGGTTCACCTACAAGAATGCTGGGAAAGGAAGACAAAATGAGTGCCGAGCTAAGTTTAAGTTTTCATACACTCTCCTGGTCTGCACAGAGTTACTATATAATTATACTACTTTTTCCAAGATTGGACTTTAGATAGCTTTTTTCTTTTTTTTTTTTTTTTGAGACAGAGTCTTACTCTGTTGCCCGGGCTACAGTGCCGTGGCGTCAGCTTAGCTCACAGCAACCTCAAACTCCTGGGCTCAAGCGATCCTACTGCCTCAGCCTCCCGAGTAGCTGGGACTGCAGACATGTGCCACCATGCCCGGCTAATTTTTTTTTCTATATATATATATTTTAATTGTCCAGCTAATTTTTCTTTCTATTTTTAGTAGAGACGGGGTCTCGCTCTTGCTCAGGCTGATCTCGAACTCCTGAGCTCAAACGATCCACCCGCCTCAGCCTCCCAGAGTGTTAGGATTACAGGAGTGAGCCACCACGCCCGGCCTAGACAGCTTTTTTCTTAATATGAACCAAATGATTTCATACAGACAAAATGTTTTGATGACTTGAGAAAAGAAGAGTAAGAATGTGTTTCTAGTATAGTTGGGATTGGAGGTAGTGGTAGAAGTATGGTCAGATAGATTTTCTTCTTTTGTTTTTAAAGTGTCTTTTAAAAAATGTACTAATCAAATAATACAGTTCATTGCAGAAGATTGGAAAGTGCAGACAAGAATAAAAATGAAAATAAAAAGCAACAATGACAATGACAATAATCAAAACAACCCATTCTCTAGGACAAGGAGATAACCAATGTCTAATACTTTGCTTAGGACTTTAGAGGCTTTTTCTCTGTATAAAAAATTGGATTAAACTATATATTCTCTGTTATAATCTGCTTTTTACAGTGAACAGTATTTCATTAATATGTTTCCACAACATTATTCTTCTACATCAAGGTTTTGATAACTATCTAGCACTCAGCCCCGGGGTGACGGACATTTAAGTTGTTCCCATTTTTTCTCTATTGTAAACCATACTGAACATTCCTTGTACATATATCTTGTCAGTGCCAGTCAGTCCTCCTGACTGTCACCTCTGTTTCCAGAAGGATGGGAGATTAACCAGGCTTCCATGTTAGTTTCCTCAGGCAATGAGCAGCTAGTGGCATATAGGTGAGTATAGAGGATAAAAAGGAGGCAGAGAGAGGCTGTTTGCAGTCCTCGCTGTGAAATGTATTAATTGAAAACCAATGAGTATTACTATGTGCCCAGCACCAACTGACAATTTTTCCTGGGACTTGATGTGCCCTTTATGACTATAGACTCAGATCTTCCTTTATTTCTGCAGCATTTTAAAAATTATAACTTTCTTGGATTATCTTGGTTCTCTTCATCAAAGAAATCATTATGTGCCTCTTGCATCTATCATTTTTTCGCTAATCAATCTTACTTTCACTAAACTCTTTATTTAATAATGCTTGCTTTTTAAATCTTGTTTTCCATATTTTCTTTCATATATTTTCATCAATGTCTCTTTTCCATTGTGCTTTTTCATTTCTGCGATAGTTTTACTTTTTGTATTTCATATTTTTCTTAGATTTTTCTGTCTAATTTTCATTTTCTTTTGTTTTGCTGTTTCATACCTGCCCTCTTATGTTAATATTTCTACTTAAAACTGTTATTTTATAGACGTGATTTTTTTCTATAGTCCAAGACATCAAGTAGAATATGATTTTTTTCTACATCCTTCCAATGAAGGAAAAGATGTGATTTTTATATCAAGTTTTTTTAATTTGTGATAATACATTAGTGCACAATTTTTATCTGTTCTGAGACCTTTTTTTTCTGGTGACTATTCCTCATCTGCCATTTTTTGCTTATACATTTCTTATCTTTTCCATATAGTAAGTTTGTATAGATCTAGTGCTGGTTCCTGTTGAATGAGATC
This sequence comes from Indri indri, assembly GCA_004363605.1. NCBI lineage: Eukaryota > Metazoa > Chordata > Mammalia > Primates > Indriidae > Indri > Indri indri. Next base: position 58,455 of record RJWJ010004840.1, read on the forward strand.
AACTCTTACTGGACCAGTTATTTACAGGAAATTTGCATGGGGAGGGACCAGAGCTGTATTTGAGGATAATGAATTCTCTTCATGATGCTGAGATGTCTGTATTATTAGTGAGTTCTTATAAGCTTTTACTTCTTTCCAGCCAATTGAAAGCAGCAGCTATAGGTCTGAGCATAATGAAATTTCATACTTTACCTTCTTGCTTCACCAACAGACTGCTTCTTGAAAATATGGCTTGCCTGTATGTTTATTCATTCAAATCTATCTCTTAGGCTTCTATTTGGTGCCCAATTGGGTCCAGAGATGTTTCTTTCACTAGTTAGGATGCTTGTTCCCAGCAAGGGCATATTGGTTTCTCTCTTCAGGTTAAGCCATCTACTTAAAAGAAGGAATTAATTTCTCTTGGCAAATTATGTGCTTTATCTTCACAGAAGTCCCTCTGAATGTGCACGTTTAACCAATACTTCTGACGCAGCTGGCCTGCTGGCCAGAGTTTGAGTAACAATGACTTAAAAGTTGTAGAATCAAACATGTTTGGATTTGACTCCTGGCTTTCTTAGTTGGCTACTAAGTATATTAGTTAGGGTAACACTCAGCTGCTGTAACAAACAATCCTGAGACGTTAGTAGCTTAACACAATAAAAGTTTATCCCTCACTCGTGCCTCATTCTGATGTAGGTCAAGTTCTCCTCAATTCAGGGATCTCAGTTCCTTCCATCATGTGGTTCCATCACTTTAAGCCATGCATATATGAGAGAGAGAGAGAGAGAGAGACAGCATGGACAATTGTGCAGTACATTTTATGGCTAGGCTTGGAAGTGTCATACATTACTTTTGCCCGTATTTCATTGGCCAAGTCTCGGTTCCATGGTCCCAGCCTAACTTCAAGGAAGGTTGGGAAATGTAATCTTATTCTATACTTGGAAAAAATCAACAGGATTGATGAACATATAACCAGTCTCTATCACAGTCTCTCTTTCTGATCACCCAATATCTGTTTCACTTTTCCTTTCATACATGGAAGACAGCTACCCAGTTTCCCCCTTGAGAAAGGCCTTGTTTCCCTAGCTGCTGAAAATGTCAGCAGACAGCCTCTAGCTGTTAGCTCTTTCGGAGTTGGCCTCAGCTGCAGACAGCTGCTTCATACCTACCGGGGCGGCCCACATCCAATAATTGAGGTGGAGTTATAGAGGTCCAGTCATTTTAGGCTAATGTAGGACAACTCTGATGGGGTCAACTGAGGCTTTGTTGGGCTTGCAAGGCAGTATTACTTCTCCCGTCCCTTACCTTCCACAGGTGTTGATCCCTAATAATACTTTGAACACTAAACACCTGTCTCCTTGTCTGCTTCCAGAACACCTGACCTGTGGCAAACCCTTTGCTCAGGACTAAAATCCCACTCATCACTGTGTCCAGCTCAAAGTCCAGGGTATCTAGGTGATGTTTGGTTCTCTGAAGTCTGGGTGTGGCTCTGCTTGGTTAAGTGACCTATGAACTAAACCAGGTTATCTGCCCTTGATCTCCGCACTCCATAACAATGATGGAGCAGGAAGAGGATAACCGCCATAAACATTCTCACTGGGAAACAGGAAGACTGGGAGACACACTGCAGTCACTGTTCTGCAGTAATATCGGAATCCTGCTGGCAGATGTTGATTAGTCCCAGATCCTGCTTTCTAATGGGAGCTCCCTGGCCTATTGTTTATCTTCTGGAAGGCTTTTCTGGTCCTAGGGGCCTTCAAAACTGGTGCCTTCTCTTGGAAGGTCAGAGGCTTAAATATTATTTACAACTGATGGCTCATTCAGTTCTGGCTTCCGATGTCTTTGGCAATAAGCTTCTCTCAGAAGCTTAGCTGACTTTTCATCTATTTGCCACCAACGAGTTCTATGTGCCCACGGTTGTTTCCTAGACACAGTTTGTGATTCTGTGATCATTTTGAGGTTATCAGGCGCCATCGGCAATGCCACATCCTTAATCTGATTTTTGCCCTAAGCCACTTTATTACATGTAAGGTTTGGATAGTCCCATCACACACTGGGAATTTGGACGAAGTTTGGCTTTTTGAACCCTCTAGGACCCCACATTTCTACTCTCTATTCCTTTTTATTTTTTCTTGCAAACTGGCCAACTATTTCCTGACCTCACCTCTTTTAATACCTTTGTTGATCACTTTCATAGGTCCCCCGACTTGGACTCCGTCTTCTACCACAGCACTGACTTACTAATTTGTAATATTTTAATTGTCTTATTTCTCTGTCTCTCTAGCAATCAGGAGGACAGAAACAGGCAAATAGTCACTTTTTGGTAAATGCCAGTTGAAATAACGAAATTTAGTTTAACTGTTTTGTTTTCCTTAGGAATCTCTTTGGCTTCATATGATTTATGTAGATAAATATTTTGGTAAATTTTCAGGCAATTGAGAACACAGTTAATTATATATTTTCCAAGTATAGTTCCTGAGCCAAAGGGAAGGAAAATTAGGAGTTAATGAACTTACTAAAAGAAATCTTAGTTCTAAATACTGGTTATTAAATGTTACCTGTCAGTCATTGGTAATCGGTGGGGCAAGTTGGAGGGAAAAAAAGAGAAAGTAAAGAAATTTTAAAAGTGGGTTGTATGGCCTTTCAGAGTTTTGCTCCCAGAATTGCCTTCCTTAAAACTTTCCCTTAATTACGGACGTGCAGACCAGTGAGGAGCCTGAGTTTTTCTGTGCCTCCTTCATGTTTCCTCTCTCCTCCCTTCCTAAGTTACCACAGAAGCTTACGTGAGGCAGCAGAGGGTCCCCATTAGTGCTGTGGTGATAAGAAAAGCAAAAATGGCTGCTGGAGGTATAGAGCTCTTGATGAGATCCCACAAGTAATCCCTGAAGTTGCTCAGCCAGGCCCCATAGTCGTCTGTGGAGAGAGCATAGACATTCACTGAGGAGAGGTCAAGTAAATGGTGAAGTAAAGGCTAGACATGTTGGGTCTTTACTTTAGGAAGTAGGGGAAGAAGTGATTTGACACCAAGGAAAGAGGAAAACAAAAATTTCTGCAGCGTGGAGTCGAGAGGGTTCACCACTCACCAGCAAGACACTTGAGCAGCATGTGTGTGCATGTAGGAAACAGGGGTTTGGGAGCCCCTAAGCTTGGAAGCGTGGACCATCAGGTTTATTTCAAATTTCACCTCTTTTGTCAAGTCTTTTCTGACCCCTCCCCCAAAACAATTTTAATTATTTCTTGTCCTCTGGGAACATTGATCATACTCCCTAGAAGTTTGCCTGCTATGGTTTTGTCTGCCCATCTATGAGCTCCTTGATTAACGGGGGCTGTTCAACTCCTAATCCGTGTAGTCCAGCGAAGGGCTTGGCACACAGTGGGTAGGTTAATGCTTTTTAAAGTAAGTTGAACCAAACCAGAAGAGTTTGCTTTCCTGTGAACATTATTTTTAAACATGAAATCAGTTTTTCCTGACCTGAGATAAGAATCTCATGTCTTACGAAGATAGGAACATTCATCCTAACAGCAAACACACCCCTTGACCATGGCTTCAATCCTGCTTTCTCTTGTATTCTCAAAGCAGATAAAGGTGAAGGAGAGGAAGCTACCATCTCCAACAAGAGGCAAGTCAGAAAGCACAGCAGAAATCTAAGGCTCAGCAGCTTCTGGGGTTCCATGGATTCCACCGTCAGCTGCGGCTGATGCTCCTAGATCACTCCGTCAAGGGGAGATTTCTTTGTCCCTAGCTCTTTCCCACAGCAGCTTTGTCTGAAAAGTTAGAAAGCGGTAGTTTAGTTGTTATTGCAAAACCTTCCCACCTGTTATGAACACAAGGATAATTCACTGACTTACACAGGTGAATCCTGAACATGGTCAGTTTCCAAAACAAAATGTATGTCCCCCTCCAAAAAACAAAATAAAATAAAACCTTACTATGCTCTATCAGTTCAGATATTAATACCTGACATTACCTCCTACACTTGATCCCTTTTCAGTCTTACCCAACTCAATTAGTAGAAACTCTTTCAACTGTTCAGGCCAAAACTTGTGGCATCATCTTTGACTCTTCTTTTTCTCTTCTACATCTTTATCCATCAGAAAAATCTACAAATTGTATTCAGAATCCTGCCACTTCACACCACCTCCCCTGCTACCCACCATCATCTCTGACTCCGTCAGACTCTTCCGCACTGAGCCAGCCACCAAAGAGATCTTGTTAAATTGTAGGTCACATTATGTCCTAGTTACTTCTCTGGCCTCACAGCCTATTAGCCTCCTGTTGATTATTCTGACTCAGCCTTGTTTCCTCTTGAACAAGCTAGACATGTTCCTACCTTGGGGATTTTATCACTTGCTGTCCCCTCTCCAAGGAATGCTTTTCCTTTCAATAGTCTCAGGATTTATTCCCTCATCTTCAGATGCTCAAATATCACCTTCTCAATGCAGATTTTCCTGAGATCCCTTTATTAAAATTGTACCATTCTCCCACAAACTTCCTAATTGCCTTACCTGCTTGATTTTTGTCCAAAAACCTTATCAGAATCTAGCATATTTTACTTGTTCATTTTATTTTATTATATGTCTCTCCTAATTATAATGCTACATGAGTACAGAGATTTTTGTCTGTTTCGTTCACTGCTGAACAGTAACCTAGCACATACAGGATATTCAGGTACTCAATAATTATATTTTGAATGAATGATGAATTTTGACAGATATATTGTTCATCGCATGGCCCAAACATAATAGAAGTCTGATGGGTAGCTTTTGGGAAGGCTTTTTGCTGTCATGATAAAAGAGATGGTGCTACCATTTTCCCTTTGTGCTGCTTTGAACATTACCTGAAGTTGGGGCAACCATCTTGTGACCATGAGGCAATGTCCATGAGGAAAAGGCCAACAAAATGACATATGTTCTGGCTCAGACATTTTCAAGCCACTAAACTGACACCTGTATCCATTTACCTCTGGACTGCTCGGTTTGAGAAAAATAAACTTCTATTTGAGCCATTATAATTTGGGCTTTCTATTACTTAAGACATTGACAACTGATAAACTCATTTACTGTTTGAGAGCCATGTCCAGTGGGAAGCCACTTACCTGAAAATTGGCTTAGCACCAAGGAATCCAAAGAAGCCAATGAATTAGGCCTCAGTCTTCAGAGTGTAGGTATCTTCAGAAGAAGTTGGCCAGGGTCTTCCTCTTAGGTTTCTGAAGTTCCAAATAGAATTCCACTCTGCCTTATGATATCATTTACTGCATTTGACCCTCCCCCAGGCTCTATTTGACTGCTAAGCACACAAACGTCTTTTTCTGTCTACACATGAACATCTGTGTTGATATTGAAACTCGTCCTCAGAGTAGTTGTGCCCTCCTAGGCTCGAAGAATTCTAAGATATTGTATTCACCACATAGTATCTACTACTACACCTTATAATAGTGTGTATATGAAACTTTAATGGACGATAAAGGTAGCATTTCACATCAGTTGGGGAAAAGAGATTATTTAATATGATGTTGGGATGATTGCCTATTTATTTGGATGCATCAAAATGAGAGCCCTTTGCCACAATATGTGAAAAATAAATTCTAGATGGATCAAGGGCTAAATAAAAATAAAACCATATATTAAATATGAGTGGATATTTTTATAATCTTGATGTGGAAAAAGCTATTTTAAGCATGTCATAAAACCCAGAGCCATAAATGAAAATGTTGGTAAATTTACGACATAAAATTGTAAAGCTTTCATATAACAAAACATTGTTAAAAAAGTAAAAGATTAATGACAAATTAAGTAATAAAATTCACAGCATATATGACAGACATTAGATTAGGATTGTTAACATACAAATAACTCTCACAAACTAACTTTTTTTAAAAAAAAAGTTCTGGCAAGAACTGGCAAAACTGATGCATCAGTTAAGGTTTTATGAGAAAACAAAGCCACTAGGAAATATATAAAATAAGGGACTTTGTAGAGTCCCCCAGTGTCCCCACATTCTTTTTATGTCCTGACTGAAAATCAGAATGCCTTGACCGCTCTGTGATCCCAGCCAGCTGTGGGTTTTTCCCAGCAGACTTGAACCCAAACTGGGGCCTTGAACATTCCCAGGCACTGAGAAAGGTATCAAACTTGTCCAAAGTACTGAAAGGAACCATGCCTGGCCCTGAGCCAAATTCCTTAAGCCCTCATAAAAACTCCATATCCTAAACCTCTGGCTGTGGACATACCTAGGTAGGATATCCCTTTCTCCTGCTGTCTGCCAAGGATACACTGCAGCCCACTGTGTATGTAAGTTCCCCTAATAAATGCTTTGGACTGATCACCCTGGTGTTTAGTGCTTCTTTCTCTGCAATCCCAACCAGTCCCGTCTCAGGAGGGTTTGGGGCACTCCCTTATGGGAATTCCCCTGCCACTGCTTTTGAGGTGACTCTAGCCATGGGCATGGCAGAACAAAACAGATTTATTATAAGGATTTGACCTTATGCTATTGTGAGAATTGTTTAAAGAGTCTATGGGAAGCTGGAACTCTAAAGACTAAAACCTGCCTCAGTCTCGTAATACCTCCAAGCTTCCAACTTTGATGCTGGGGTAATCTGCGTGAGAAGGTGATATCCTTCATCAAAGAGTTAAACATGACTTTCCTAGGATTTGGAGGAGCTAAAAGATCCAGCAGGAGTTGAAGGACCTGCAAAGTTGGTTGCTGCCCTGTACCCACAAGATAAGCCAACAGATAGTGACAATGTGAGTAAGCTGCAAATTAGCATCTTGTGCCTGCTCTGACTTTTATTTTATTTATTTATTTATTTTTGAGACAGAGTCTCACTCCGTTGCCCGGGCTAGAGTGCCATGGTGTCAGCCTAGCTCACAGCAACCTCCAACTCCTGGGCTCGAGCGATCCTCCTGCCTCAGCCTCCCAAGTAGCTGGGACTACAGGCATGTGCCACTATGCCCGGCTAATTTTTTTTTTCTATTTTTAGTTGTTTGGCTAATTTCTTTCTATTTTTAGTAGAGACAGGGGTCTCGCTCTTGCTCAGGCTGGTCTCGAACTCCTGACCTCAAGCAATCCTCCTGCCTCGGCCTCCCAGAGTGCTAGGATTACAGGCGTGAGCCACCGTGCCCGGTCCCTGCTCTGACTTTTCCAGTGTAAAAACAATATGGCTTCTGTATAAGTTCTCTGTTACTGCATAAAAAATTACCCCCAACTTAGCAGCTGCAAACAAAAAACATTCATTATCTTATAGTTTCTGCAGGTCAGGAGTTCTAAAGTGATTTACCTGAGTGGTTCTGGCTTGGGGTCTCTGATGAGGTTGCAGTCACATGTCAGCTGGGGCTGCAGACATCTGAAGGCTTGACTGTGCTGGAGGAACACATTGGAAGTGGTTCCAAGTGATGCACTCAGATGGGTGTTGCTAGGATGAACAAAAGTCCCAGCTTGCCTGGTATTCAGGGCTGGCTTCATGGGAATTCAATATGTGCAGTTACACAGGGCTTGATTTAACTCTCTGATGTCATTTTCTTGATATTATTAATAATTTTATCTTTGAACTTGTGTTTTGTAAGTGAAGTTTGCTGGAACAATGGAGCACGCACATGAACAGAGTAAATAAATGCAACCTATAGGCCCCCTCCATCCTTTGTCACTCTATCTGTACATGGTGTTTGCAATGCCCATGAGTACAAAATTCCAGCAGACCCGCGATGCATGGAAATTCAGTGAGACCCAAAGGGAGTATAAGAATGTTAAATCTGTGACAGAGTAAATGGGGGGCAGCCTCAGGAGTCCATTTTCTCTTTAAACCAGAAAGAAGGCATTCTGAGAAACACAAATAACCAAAGAACCTTATCATTTCCTTTCTTATTCCTATTACTTCCCTGTATTAGCCACTTTGCCCTGCCTCCCTGTGGCCTGTTTTGCAGAAATGGAAAAGTCATTCTTAAAATCCATATGGTATAGGGCCAGGTGCGGTGGCTCACTCCTGTAATCCTAGCACTCCGGGAGGCTGAGGCGGGAGGATAACTTGAGCTCAGGAGTTCAAGACCAGCCTGAGCAAGAGCGAGACCCCATCTCTACTAAAAATAGAAAAAATTAGCCAGGTGTGGTGGCACATGCCTGTAGTCCCAGCTACTGGGGAGGCTGAGGCAGGATGGTCGCTTGAGCCCAGGAGTTTGAGGTTGCTGTGAGCCAGGCTGATGCCATGGCACTCTAGCCCAGGCAGAGACTCTATCTCAAAAAAAAAAAAAAATCCATATGGTATTACAAGGCATCCCAAATAGCCAAAACAGCCTTGAAAAAGAAGAACAAAGTTGGAGGACTCACACTTCCCAATTTCAAAACTTGCTATAAAGCTACATCAATTAAAATAGTGTGGCACTGGCATAAGGGTAAACATATAGATCAATGGAATAGGATTGAGAGTCCAGAACTAAACTTATACATTTATAGTCAATTGATTTTTGACAAGAGCGGGGTGCCAAGACTATTCAATAAAGAAGAACCATCTCTTCAACAAATCATGCAGACAACTGGATAGCCACAGGCAAATGTACAAAATTGGACCCCTATCTGACATCATATACAAAAACTTACTCAAAATGATTCATAGACTTACATGTAAGTGCTAAAACTATAAAACTCTCAGCAGAAAATATAAGGGAAAATCTTCATGACATTAGATTTGGAAATGGTTTCTTAAGTATGATACCAAAAGCACAAATGATAAAAGAAAAAAATAAATTAGACTTCATAAAAACTACAAATTTTTGTGCATCAAAGGACACTATGAAGAGATAAAAAACAGCCCATGGAATGGGAGAAAATATTTGCAAATCATATGTCTGATAAAGAGTCTAGTATCAAGAACATATAAATAACACAAATCAACAACAAAAAGACAAACAACTCAATTAAAAAATGGGCAAAGGACTTGAATAGGCATTTCTCCAAATAAGATATACAAATGACAAAAAAGCACATGAAAAACTGCTCAATGTCATGAGTCGCCAGGGAAATGCAAATCAAAACTACGGTGAGGGAGGAGCCAAGATGGCGGACGAGAAAAGCCGCCAATCAGAGTGTCTCTGCAAAAAAGATGAATTTTAGAAGAAAGAGAGAAAAATAAGCTAGCAGAGAAGCATAGATCGGGTTAGGGTCAGAAGCAAGGGTGCCTGAAACTACAGGAGACTCCACAGGAAGACGTTGCGGAGGAGAACTGGAAGGAGAAAGGTCCTGAGAGGCTTGGAGACCAGTGACCAGGGTAGGTAGAGTGGTTAACTTCCCCCTCCCTTGTATCTCGGACTGTTGGTGGGCTCCTGAGTGGTTGGAGAGACCTGCTGACACTGGCCCAGAGACGGCTGCTGCCAGTGAGCAGTGGCCTCTTGCAGACTCAGTGCTGGGCTACTAGCCCCCTCGGGGCACCTCCCCGGGCACAGACCTGAGCCTATCAGCAGACACCATAGTGCTCCATTCTCTCCTTCCCCCTTCCTACCCGTGGGTGCCCAGAGAGACAATTTGGCCATCACACGGAGGCGTCTCCAAGGAATGGGACCTTTCCTTTCGGGGACCTATAGCAGACTGAGGGATACTCAGATGGCGAGTTCCCTACCTGCCAGCCCCCCCAGGTGCTGCTTGCCTGGGGACTCCAGGAGAGTGGGGCAAATCCCCAGGCGGAGTGAAATCAATCCAGCTTGGGCACTCTGTAGGTGATTCAAGACCAGCACCCGTACCCCTGGCAGGGTCAGGGATTGATCTCCAGGGTCAAGGGGAGAGGCCTGCAGACCAGACCCTGTACACCCAGGTCAGGATTGCACTGCCCCGGGGCACAGAAGAGAGATCTGTGAAAGAGCCTACGAGGAGTGTGCACCTTCAGGGGCAGATCAGCGTGCCTGATCGGCAACCCTCCTCCAAAAAGAGGGCTGTGCACCCAGCTGAGGCTACGATCCTGGGTAGGGAACCTCCTGGCCCACATCACAGCCAGGGGAGATCCATCGGCCTAAGGTCCTCCTTGCTGACAGAGGCTTGGGAGAGGCCATGGAGAGGGGGAGAGTGGAGCAGAGCGAGACCTGCTCCAGAGTGCGGGTCTTGGACAGCCCCACCCCCCACGCGTAGACTTTCAGCTGAGTGGAGCCGTTTCAGCCCCTCCCAGCAGCTTTGCACAGAAACAAAGAGCAGACCTTTGACCCCTGCTAACAGCAGTTGTGGAGCCTGAGGGCAGGCTTACCCAACCCAGCCCCACCCAGACCCACTTCTGGTCCTGCCCCCACTGAGGTGGAGAATAAGGACACACCTGGAAATCCCAGGGCCCCACCCACCACCCGAGGCACAAGAGGGCCTCTCCAGAGGAACAAGAGTTAGCTACAGGACCCAAAAACAGCACTGCAACTCGCTCCTCCCTGCAAGTGCCACCTACTGACGGGGAGGTCATCCTGCACACCCTTTTACTGCATCTACTGATTTATCATAAAGGGTGTGGTCGAATCTCATCCACAAACACCACCTACTGGCTCAGAGACTAAACAGCGCATGTCATTATCCAAACGAAAATCTAAAGGCAAGAAGGAACAACTGATCCAGATGGGAAGGAACCAGCGAAAGAACTCTGGAAGTATGAAGACTCAAACGGAAAGCACGCCCCAAAGAGGAACAACAGCTCCCCAGCAATGGACATTAACCAAACTCAGAACACTAAAATGACAGAAGAAGAATTTCAAACATTGATTTTAAGAAAACTGAATGATATGCAAGAAAAAATGGATGACCAACACAAAGAAACCACAAAAAAAAATCCAGGACTTGGAAGAAAAATTCACTAAAGAAATTGAAATATTAAAGAAAAATCAAACCGATCTCCTGGAAATGAAGGACTTATTCGGGAATCTACAAAACACAGTGGAAAGCCTCAAGAACAGGGTAGATCAAACAGAAGAAAGAATCTCAGAGATTGAAGACAACTCCTTCCAGTTAAATAAGTCAGTCACAGAGATCGAGCAGAAAATTAAGAGAAAAGAAATAAGCTTACAAGAAATGTGGGATTATGTGAAAAAACCTAACCTGAGGGTGATAGGGGTTCTGGAAGGTGAAGAAGAAAACACTCAAGGGCTGGATAAGCTATTTGAAGAATTAATAGGGGAGAATTTTCCAGGCTTTGCTAAAAATCTAGACATATGGGTACAAGAAGCTCAACAGACCCAAGGGAGATTCAATGCAAATAGGAAGACACCATGTCATGCAGTCATCAGATTGACCAAAATAGCCGCCAAAGAGGCCATTCTATGAGCTGTAAGGCAAAAGAAACAAGTAACATACAAAGGAAAGCCCATCAGAATAACTCCAGATTTCTCAACTGAAACCCTACAAGCAAGAAGAGAATGGGGCCCCATTCTTGCTCTTCTGAAACAGAATAATGCCCAGCCTAGAATCTTGTACCCTGCTAAACTAAGTTTCATATATGAAGGAGAAATAAAGACATTCTCAGATAAGCAAAGACTGAGGGAATTTACTAAGACAAGACCAGCTCTCCGAGAAGTACTCAAAACAGAATTACACAAGGATCAGCAGAATAAACACTCTTGAATGTGAAACTACTCAAACGTTAAAGATCAAAGGCTAGACTCCACAGTGGCTCAAGAGAGAAAACAAAGCAACAAAATGCAACCCAACAGAATCAACAGTAATTAACCCCACTTATCAGTTGTTTCAATAAATGTGAATGGTTTGAATTCCCCTCTCAAGAGACATAGGCTGGCCGAATGGATAAAAAAAACAAGCCAAGCATCTGCTGTCTCCGGGAAATGCATCTAACCTGGAAGGATGCATTTATACTCAAAGTAAAGGGGTGGAAATCAATATTTCAAGCAAATGGAAGCCAAAAGAAGGCTGGCGTGGCAGCTTTGATCTCAGATAACTCAGTTTTTAAATCAACAAAAGCAATGAAAGAGAAAGGGGATCACTATATAATGGTGAAGGGTACAGTTCAACAAGAAGACATAACAATTCTAAATATGTATGCACCCAACTTAGGTGCACCCAGATTCATAAAGCAAACTCTACTTGATCTAAACAAATTGATAGAGAGCAACACCATAATAGTCAGAGACTTCAACACCCCACTGACAGCACAGGACAGATCCTCCAAACAGAAAATTAACAAAGAAATAATGGACTTCAACAGAACTCTAGAACAAATGGGCCTGATTGACATTTACAGGACATTCTACCCAAAAACCACTGAATACACGTTCTTCTCATCAGCTCATGGGACATTCTCTAAGATTGAGCATATTCTAGGACACAAAGCATGTCTCAAAAAATTAAAAAAAATAGAAATCATACCATGCATCTCCTCGGATCACAGTGGAATAAAAACAGAAATCAACCCCAACAGAAACTCTCATCTCTACACAAAGTCATGGAAATTAAACAACTATCTGCTGAACGATTCCTTCATAAATGAGGAAGTAAAGATGGAAATCAAAAGATTCTTTGAACTACATGACAAAGGTGACACAAGTTATCAAAATCTGTGGGACACAGCCAAAGCAGTCCTGAGAGGAAAGTTTATTTCCATAAATGCCTATATCTAAAAGCCAAAAAGATCACAAATAGACAACCTAATGAATCGACTCAAAGAACTGGAAAAAGAAGAACAGACCGACCCCAAACCCAGCAGAAGAAGGGAAATTAATAAGATCAAATCAGAACTAAATGAAATTGACAACAGCAAACTATATGGAAGATTAATAAAACAAAAAGTTGGTTCTTTGAAAAAATAAAATTGACACACCTTTGGCTAAACTAATGAAAAACAGAAAAGAAAAATCCCTAATAAGCTCCATCAGGAACAAAAAAGGAGAAGTTACAACTGAGGCCGTGGAGATTCAAGATATAATTTATGAATATTACAAAAACCTTTATGCACACAAACTGGAAAATGTGGAGGAAATGGACAAATTTTTAGAACATGCAGCCTCCCTAGGCTCAAGCAGGAAGAAATAGAATTCCTGAACAGACCAATATCGAGGACTGAAATTGAAACAGCAATAAAAAACATTCCAAAAAAGAAAAGGCCCGGACCAGACGGTTTCACACCCGAATTTTACCACACCTACAAAGAAGAACCGGTGCCTATCCTGCAGAAATTATTCCACAGCATCGAGAAGGATGGATTCCTCCCCAGACACATTTTATGAAGCCAACATAACCCTGATACCAAAACCAGGAAAGGACGCAACAAAAAAGGAAAACTACAGACCAATATCCCTTATGAATATAGGTGCAAAAATTCTCAACAAAATTCTAGCTAACCGAATCCAGGTGCTTATTAAGAAAATAATCCATCATGACCAAGTGGGCTTCATTCTAGGGAAGCAGGGATGGTTCAACATAACGCAAATCTATAAATGTAATTCACCACATAAACAGAAGCAAAAAAACAAAAAACATATGATTCTCTCAATAGATGCAGAAAAAAGCAGTTGACAAAATTCAACACCCTTTTATGATAAGAACGCTTAACAAAATAGGCATAGATGGGGCTTACCTAAAAATGATACAAGCCATTTATGACAAACCCACAGCCAACATCATACTGAATGGGGAAAAATTGAAAGCATTCCCACTTAGAACTGGAGCCAGACAAAGTTGCCCACTATCTCCACTTCTATTCAACATACTGCTGGAAGTCCTGGCCACAGCAGTGAGGCAAGAGAGTGGAATTAAAGGCATACGAATGGGAACAGAAGAGATCAAACTCTCACTATTTGCTGATGACATGATATTACATCTAGAAAACCCCATGGATTCAACCAAGAGGCTCCTGGAATTGATGAATGAATTCAGTAAAGTCTCAGGATGTAAAATCAATACACACAAATCAGAGGCTTTCATACACGCCCATAACAGTCATACCGAGAACCAAATCAAAGACTCAATTCCCTTCACAATAGTAACAAAGAAAATAAAGTATCTAGGAATATATTTAACTAAGGAGGTAAAAGACCTCTACAGGGAGAACTATGAAACATTGAGGAAGGAAATAGCAGAGGACGTAAACAGGTGGAAAACCATACCATGCTCGTGGGTCGGCAGAATCAACATCGTTAAGATGTCTATACTACCCAAAGTGATCTACAGATTCAATGCAATC
>RJWJ010004841.1:0-72557 GCA_004363605.1 Indri indri
ATACAGAGTATAGTGAATATATTCTCTTTCATCATTTCTGGACAACTCTGGGTCATCAATATGAACATCTGTGATTACTCTGGGCTATGATAATATTAACCCTGTGTACCTCCTTCTGTCCTCACTTTCAGCCTATTGTCAGGCTGCTAGCTGTCCCCTCTTACAGTGGATGAGGGGTTTCTTTTCCCATCATTTATTAGCTGCTCCTAAGCTCTGGGTTTCGAAATCAAATTATACTGAATTCCTTAGAACTGTTAGTAAAGTAACAGTAAACACTATCTCAGAGAAGGTATCTTCTATTATAAAAGTGATTATTAACTGTTGATGCACAAACTTTATTAGATCTATTTTTGCTGCTCATAGTTCACTTTTACTTCCTGGTTTGAGATAAGTTCAGGATAGCTCAGGTTTTGCAAAAGTTAAGTTTAAATGAAACAATGTTGATGTGAAATCTTGAAAATAAATACCTCATCACTGACAAAATTCTGGATTTTTAAAAAATGGAAATGCTTACGAGAACACATAACACTGAAGAGACGTTGAAACAACTAAGTGTGCATAGTTCAAAGATGCTTTAATGACTCTATCACGGAATTCCAGTAAATCCACTGCATCATTAAGAACATTACGAACCTAAACAAGGAAAAATGAAATACCAACAAACAACATTAAAACATATCAAAATTTTAATTGGATAAGTTAGCAAAATTTTGAAACAAAAAAAGCCAATGCATTGTTGATTATTTAATTACATAGAAACAAAGAATTCAGTAAGAACTAGGCATAAGATGGTATACTTGGGTATAAAAATCAATCAACAAAGTACAGATACAGAAAATCTCATAGAACTAAATAAAAAAAGACGTATAGATATTTCTAACCTGAAAGTGAAACTGAATGATGTAGCAATGGAGTGATAATATGAAAAATATTCTAACACTGAGATACAGTCAAAGGAGGGTAGAATACAGAGTTTGGAAAGAAACTATATGACTTCTGCCCAAAACAGTAGGAATATCTCTTTTTAGGGTTAGCTTTTACTTTAAAATGTAAGTTCTAAAAAAAAAAAAAAAAACCACATAATTGCTTTAAAAATCAAAAGCGGAGTAGGAGGTATTGGTAAACAAATTGCATAGTGAAGAAGCCAAGCTACGTAGAGGGGGCAAAGTATTTCCATATGCAAAAACACAGGGAAAATACATAAGAAATCTAAATACTAACAAAGGGAGATTTGCCTCTGATAGTCAAAATTGTTATAAAATTTGTAAGACTAGTTTAAAAGGATTTTGGCATTTGGCAGTATTGGCCAAAAATCTTGAAGTTGATGAATAAAGTACAAAAAATTAAGAAAAATGTTGAGCAAGTTAAACTTACCTAATCTCTGGTTAATACCAGAATGGGTAAGGCTGTATAGTTAAGAAGTGAAAAATTGAAAAAGAAAATGTAATTATACCTATCACTTAATGTTTCCTTAAATGTTTCTCAAAATGTTATTTTTCTAAATACAATGTGACAATTAGAGCATTAATGAACAATGAAAGGTTACAGAAAGAAAGATAGGAAGATAAAGTCAAACTTCTTATAAGTATTTCTTCAAAGTATTTACACCTACCAGGCATTGCCATGGTCTTAATATTTGTGTCTTCAAAATTCAATGTTGAAACTTAATCACCAATGTAATAGTATTGGCAGGTGGGGGCCTTTGGGAGTGATTAGGACATGAAGCAGAGCTCTCATGTATGAATTCATGCCCTTATAAAAAAGGCCCCAGAGAGCTGCCTTGCCCCTTCCACCAAATGAGGACACAGCACGAAGGCACCGTATATGAAGTAGAAAGTGGGCCCTCACCAGACACCAAATCTTGGACTTCCCAGCCTCCCATACTGTGAGAAATAAATTTCTGTTGTTTATAAGCTATGCAGATTATGGTATTTTGTTATAGCAGTCCAAACAGACTAAAACAGGTATATCATATTTTTACTATCGGCTTGCCAACTTCCATTCCACCAAAATATTATTACCATGACAAGAGACAGCAAAATTACATACATGTATGTATACTATTTGACCAGCATGCTCATTTCTAGAATTCTATCCCAAAGATAAACAAGCAAAACTATGAAATAACACATGTACAAGCTATTCACTACAGCACTATTAGTAATAGCAAAAGATTAGAAATAGCCTAAATGTCTATCAATAGAGGGTAAGTTGAATAAACTAGGGTACATTCATACAGGGGAATACTATACAACTGTAAAAAGGAATAAGGATGATGTACAGAGTGATTCCTTAGGATACATTACAAAGTAAAAAATGCAAGATACAAAACAGTGTGAATAGTATACCTTTTATCTAAGAAAGGGAAGAATATGAAGGTACATGGATTTGCTAATTTTTTTTAAAAAAACAAGAAATCCTAAACTGCATTCAGTAAAATATTATTAGAATAATATTAATATAGTTATTTTTAAACTACATTTTAGAATATCTTTAGGAACCAAAATCTTCTTGCCAGATAAAAATTACATGTAAAATTCAAGAGTAAAACTCTATAACCTTAAATTTAAATTAGAAACCTCAATATAAACTCATGATGTGTTTTTATCTGTCAAAAACAAAACATTTAGAAGTAATGATCCAATCAGTAGCAATGGCCACACATAGCACCTGATTGTGGTCTCTAAATAACATTTCCCTCCAACAGAAACAAGGTCTTCTTAAAAAAATGGCTGATTCTAAGTCTGGATAGGAAATGTACAAAAGAAGCCTGGAACATCTTATCACACCAGAAAGCAAGGAAGCTAATTTAAATCATGTCAAAATAATATAGGCCAGGAGCGGTGGCTCACGCCTGTAATCCTAGCACTCTGGGAGGCTGAGGCGGGCAGATCGTTTGAGCTCAGGAGTTCGAGACCAGCCTGAGCAAGAGCGAGACCCCGTCTCCACTAAAAAAAATAGAAAGAAATTAGCTGGACAACTAAAAATACATACATATAAAAAAATTAGCTGGGCATGGTGGCGCATGCCTGTAGTCCCAGCTACCTGGGAGGCCGAGGCAGAAGGATTGCTTGAGCCAGGAGTTTGAGGTTGCTGTGAGCTAGGTTGACGCCACGGCACTCACTCTAGCCTGGGCAACAAAGCGAGACTCTGTCTCAAAATAAATAAATAAATAAATAAATAAATAAATAAATAAATAAATAATACGGGAGCCAATTGGTCAAAGATGGGACAATTTGAGCATTAAAAAGAATAACGACTACAGTGGGTTGAAATACATAAAAAATGCTAAAATCTACAAGTTTATAATGATAACATGAACAACAACAAAAAAGAAACTCATTGGGCATGATAGGAAACTAATTCATTATTTGAAAACTGGTAAATAAAGGAAAATAATTCACCATTTGTCTCACCTCAGGGTAACCAAATGGTTGATGAGGCAAAGTCTTTTATAGAAGAATTCTAGCTATTAATAATAAATGCAGAAGGAATGATAGAATTACAATATTATCATTTTATAACCCCCAATGAAAAATGGATATAGATAACTACCATCAATGGCAGCTAAAAACATTAAGGCAGAAAGCCTAATGGGAACCTATGTGATAGATGAATCAGGTTTACAACATCTGAAAACACTGATCAATCTTAACATGACTAAAAGAGGGACAAGCAAACATATGTGCCTCCTGATATGATGCAATAGGAAGTGTACAGCATCACCTACAAAGTATTCTTTATGTTTATCAAGACTCTAAAATCTTACCAAGGTTCTCAACCTAATATCCAGTCTATGGGAAACACGGGATAGATGAACATGTTAAATGTAATCATACCACAAGGAAGCAATCAAATAAATGCAGAATGTGGGAAATTCAACAGAACAAATGACCTGGTTTCTTTAACAAGTAAACTATAAATAAATAAATAAGAAGGACAAATTGCTTCAGACTTTAAAAGACTTGAGCCAAATTAACTAAATGCAATGTGGGACTTTATTTTCTGATACAAACAAACCAACTACAAAAATATATTTAGAAAATAATTGGAGAAATGTGACTTGTTACTGTGGAAAGACATTAGGAGACAACCAGGGAAATGTGAAATGTTACTATGGTTAAGTTAAAATGAAAATAGTTCTTTTTAGACATTTTTTTAAAAGTCTTTAAAAAGAGCAATGCGAAGACTAGTGGTGAAGAAAAAGACACTAATATGTTTGCTTACCTCTTCAGTGGGGGAATTGATTATAAAGAGGGGAGCAGTCTGATGACAAGTGTTTCAGGAGCTAGAGTTTTTTCAGGAAGAGGATGTCATGTGGTCTATGAACACTATGAATCAGCAATGAGGAGTAAGGAAGATATCACTTCCAGACCCAGTGATATGTGGCATTTAGAAGAAAAACACACCTATTTGAGAAGGCTGTAGGAGAAACCTTCATCTCAGGAATCAGCTGTTTTTAATTAGAATCTCTCTCCAAATTTCCTAGGCCTACAACTACCCATATGAAGCAGTTGGCTGTGGCTTTTTTGGGTGCCCTTTAGGAAGGAGAGAAACGAACTACCTCATACATCCCCATGCTTTGATTTCAAACAGAGACCTGGATCTGGTCCCTAGTCTCACTTGAAGTACTTTTAGTTCTTGTAGCTAGCAAGAGCTGCTCTTTTCACTGCCTTTGCCTACCTGCTTCTGGAACTGAAGCAGGCCAGAGACTTCACTTAACACTTTGCATTTCTCTTCTGTTTCTGGTCCACAGAAATGTTTATCTTGTTTTTGAGTCCAGATAACTCTTTTTTTAAAAAAACATATTTAATATATTATTGGTCTTTTTGGAGCCAGAAGTATGTCTGTTCGTTCCTTGTATGAACTTATGACACCATCTTCACCAGAAGTCTGAGCTCCAGGGTCTTTTTTTAAAGATCCAAAATGCCGTCTTCTTCTAGAAACATTTTAAAGCTAATGGAATGATATAAAAGTTTTAAGGGAAGTTACATGTTAGTTTCTTTATAGCAACATGATATCCAGTCAAACAAACTGACTGTTAATACAGGTTTAGGAAAATTCAATATTTAAAAATCCAATTGCATAGAACTCTACCATTATTCAAATTATAAATAGATTTCTTAAAATCTGCATTTGCCTAAAGCTTCACATGGGGGAATGTCCCCTGCCTTTCTTTTGTAAATCTGGTACACTAGAACCAAACCAGGATAAAACATCCCAGCCATAATAACAAAACTAAGACACTCTGGTAGTAGCTGTTATAGTTTCAAAACTATGGCAAATCTCACATCAGAAATATTCTGTGCTGAATTTTAAAACTCGCCCATTATTCTCTTCAATTCAGGGCAGCTCCAGGATTAATATCCTAATACTTGTATTACCTAATACTTCTACCTGAGCATAATATTTAGACTACTCAGTTTGACATAAGTACGAAAATTATCTGCACATTTCCAAAACACTCTTTTAATCCTGTACATAGCTATAGTCTCACAATCACAGCAGCAGCTACCATTTATTTTTACACATACTAATTTCATCCTCAAAATTACTCTATTATTAGTGCTTATCTTTACAAGACATAAAGTTACTAAGAATGAGATACTCTTGAACTTTAAAACCCAAATCTATACACCATGCTAAAGTTAGAGTGGCAGGAAAGAAAAAAAGGTAAGCTTTAGACCCTAGAAATGCCTCATCCTTTGCACTTGCACTCATCTAGGCACTGCCTCTAACAAAGACATCAACTTCTCTTTTGGAAAGAATTATCCACTGGGATGCATCCTGGAGGCAAGGGGCAGATTAAGTCACTCCAGACTATTGTGTTGCTGAGGTCCAGGGAGACTGTAGGGCAACAGCAACTGCCAAGTCAAAGTGCAGATTTAACAATCATGACTCAACATGATCTCTGGTTTACAGGTTAATGAAACACAAATCAACCAAAAGCCAACTAAGATTCTAAGGAAAGTGCAAAAGTCTAAACCAGGCAAACAAAAAAATCAGGATTGTTCAGTCCCTACTGACCCCACCTCACAACAAAAGAAAGTGGGCTGCTAAAAAGCCCAGCTCTCAGAAAGGGTATCCTCCCAAATGTCTAGGGAAATCTTCCCAGAAAAGCAAACTAGAGATGCCAAATTGGCCAAGCAATTAATTCTATTGCTAAGAAAGAGAGTTCTCAGGATATTCCTGGCCAGCTGGATTTTAGCTATGGATCTGGTAATCATTGTGTGTTGTTTTCCCTTCTTCCATTTTCTAAACTCTTTTCATTGTAGCCATCCTGTTTTCCCTTCATCATTGTAAATTGGGAACATGGGGAAGCAGAGGGGAGAGAAGAATTAAAATTCACATTTATTTATAGTTTTCCAGACCAGAGACTTGGAGCTAGATATAATAACTAGGCAAGTCTAGGTTATCTTCTTTTAGGGAGGGTCTGTTTTCAATCGCATATGAATAGCTGCATGAAATGCATAGTGCATTTCTGAATTACACACATATGAATAAGGGTATGTATGTGTGGTAGGCAGCTTAGAAGGCAGTTCCCAATGATCCCCGCCTCCTGTATTCATACTCTTGTGTAAATCTCTCCCCTTAAGTGTGGATTGGACCTAGTAACTTGCTTCCAGTGAATAGAATATGGCAAAAGTGAGGAGATGTCACTTCTGAGCTCAGGTTATAAAAAACTTGCCTGTACTCTCTCTGGCCCTTCTCACTTACTTGCTGTGATAAAGAAAGCCGCCAAGTTGTGAGCTGCCCTGTAGAGAGGCAACGTGCAAGGAACTGAAGGGAGCTTCCAGTCAACAAGAAACTGAGGCCCCCAATCCAAAAGACCTTGGTGAACTGAATCCTGCCAACAACCACATCAGCTTGAAAGCAAATCCTCCCCTAGTTAAGCCTTTAGTTGAAACTAAAGCCCTGGCCAACACCTTGACTGCAGCCTTGAGAGACTGTGAGACCGAGGACTCAGCTAAGCTATGCCTGGCCTGTACTCCCGACCCACAGAAATTGAGAGATAATAAATGTTGCTATTTCAAGTCACTAAGTTTTGGGGTGATTTATTATGCAGCAATAAGTAACTAATACTGTTACTCTCGCTGCTAAACAGCCAAAGAAATAACTATATAGTGCATATCTGTCATTTTTTGTCTATCCAAAATCAAATGATATCTTTTCTGGTAAATACACATTGATTTTCCTTTGGGAAACCATTCCTTCCATTATTCTCAGTAAGTAGTTCAAATAGGGTTGTCTCATCTTATCTAGCCTCTTCCCTGACTAAATATACTTGACCCAGGCTTAGCAAATGAGACCCAAGGCTGAGACTTCTGCTGGAATCACTAGGGGGAAAAAAGCACTCTTTCTAAAGAACTTAAAGTTGAGAGAATGTTAGCCAGGAGCTAAAAAGGCCACAAAATGGAGACAGCCTTTCTGAAAACAAAACTAATTACAAAGAAAATGAGAGTCAAAACAAAGAAGAAGAGAGTCCAGGAAGGAGAAGTGATTAAGTCCTGTTGAGATTATTTGAGCTTGAAGCAACAATGCTTCATGTCAGTCTCTCTCCTGACTTCGCATGAATCAATACGTTTCTTTTTTTGCTTCATTTTTCACCTTAAATCAATTTGAGTCCAATTTATGAAGAAAAAAAAAAAAGATTTTCAAGGTACTAAACTAGGAAGTCAGAGACAACAGGGACCAAATCTGTCTTACTCACTTTTGTATTCCCCATTGCTCAGACCAATGCCTGGCAAGTAAGGATCGCGCAATAAATATCCATTGAATGAGTAAGTAAAATCGTTCTAACAAAAAGCACTGAATAGGCCCAATTAGCAAAAATGCAATCAAATGTTTATAATTCCTAAGAGAGTAAAATCACTTTAAAAAATAAAAATAGTGTTCTAGTTCTAAAACTTTGAAAAATTAATTACAAAAATTATTTTAAGTACAAAGATAATTTTGATTAGATAAGCCATTTAAAAACTCCCACGGTTCATTTTATCTTAAATAAAAATGCTCTAATTGCTAGGATTATTCCTTTTTATTATGAAAGAAAAACTCTTCTTTCTAGATATATTCTCATCTTGGGGCATTTTTGTAATTAAGGCTAGTACTTATTTTAGCAATACTACATTAGCTAGCTCCCATAATATGATAATGATTATGCCCCAAATCAATTGGTTAGAACTTACAATGTATTCTTTACTATAGACACAATGCTATATATAAATGATGTTTTAATTCTTAGGTTTATTAGGAGAAATATATAGTTACACCATCATCTAGATCCAAGCATTCCTTTACAGGAAATACAGAGACAGAAGCATGTCAAACCACACCAAGTGAATACAATCAGCAAAGTACAGACTGTGAGAAACTTCTACGAGACAAACAATTTGTTTTCTTCAACAAATAAACTACAAGGGGAAGATATAGAGGTGGAAGGGAAACCTACAGACTAAAACAGATTTAAAAGACACATCAACCAATTGTAACCATGTAAACCATTTTGGATCCTGATTTAAACAAACAAAATTTTAAAACTGTGACATGTAGGAGACAACTGGAAATTTGAACATTTAGTGGATGTTTGATAATGTTAAGGAATTATCATTATTCATTAGGTATGATAATAGTATTGCAGTTATATTAAAACAAAGAGTCCTTATCTTTTAGCTGTATATACTAAAGTTCTGACTGATAAAAGATGATGTCTGAATTTCCTTTAAAATAATTGGGGAAGGGGAAGTAGATATGGGCATGGATGGGGCAGTCTTGATCATAAATTGATGATTATTGGGGCTAGATGATGAGTACATGGAGATTCATTATACTACTCTGTATATGTTTTAAATTCTCCAAATAAAAAGTATTAAAAATATAAAATAAGTAAACAGAACAAAGAAAAAGTATAATGTATCTAATTATTATGAATCTGGTGACCATATTATCCAAATTTTAAAAATCTGGATACTTGGGCTAACAAAATATTTGAATACACCTACCCAAGAAATCACCTGATTATAGGCTTCTAAATTTTTATAGTAATTACAATAATATGAATTAAGAATACTGAAGATAGAGGCAACTGATACAGACAAAAGAGGAGGAAGAAGGTCGAGTCCCCCTTTCTCTGGCAGAGGATTTGCATTGGCGCATTGTCTTTAGCTTCCTCCTGGTACCTTTCCTCAGCTAATTTTTAATATATTTGTCAAGCACTTACGATATGCAAGGTGCTGGGATAGAGGCCCTATAGGAGAGACAAAGACAAACAATGAGGGTACCCTGTGCCCCTAAGAAGCTTACAACTCAGTAGATCCCTCATGCTGATGTTCTCTGACCTGTAAAACATTTCCCCCATCTCCCATTGCCACATGCCAACCTTCTTGCATTACTCTAGAAAGTATTTCACTTCATAATTACCTGTTTTTCTTTTGACAGGGTTGAAGATACACTATCCCAAAATACAGCCCCATGGCATGTTGAATATTATAAGCTGAAGAAATTTAGGAAAACAGGAGAAGCAAGAAGCAAGAAGGTCACTCTGGCCTTCCGTTGCCCTTCTCCCCTACAGCAGGTCATAAAACCTAGGAAGGATTTTCTGGCCTTCCTCTTAAGCAGGTCATAAGACCCTCATGTGAGAGGTGCCCTCCCCGTACCTGGAGGAAAGAACATTCTTATTTCTGAAGACACAGGGGCACAGAGAAGAATCTAAACAAACAGGCCTTGCTAAGTTTTCCCCAGCTTGTTACCATTAGATTGTACCTCTTTGCCCTATCACATTTCTCCACAACTGTCCACTCTTCATCAAACCTTCATAACAGTATACAGGTTTAACTGTTCCTTAGGGTCTTCATTTCCTTATGAAGGCCCCTGTGTCACATAAACACTTACATTAAATCAATTTGTATGTTTTTCTCTTGTTAATCTGTCTCTTGTTACAGCCACAAACCTAGGATGAGTAGAAGAAAAGACATATTTCCTCCTCTACACTTCCTAACTCCCCATAAGAACTTCCTACCATTTTCCCATTTTGACTTGCTTTTGTTGATTCTTAAAAGGAAAATTTTAAAAAATCATGTTAAATAAATTCAGCCAATTATCAGTGAGGAAAACAATTGAACCCTGTCAGTAACTGGCAGGTCAGGCCTGCCCCGGAGTCAGCTCCAAGAGTTAAATCTAATGTGCTCCTATTTGTCACAGCTTCTTCTGTCCTTTCTTAAGTGAATCCACATATTCTGAAAATGCTTCAAATTTCACTAACCCTGTCCTAAACCCACAACCGAAGTACCTTAGGGCATTCAGGTTCTATTTCAGTGAAAAGTTCTTGTCTTGTGTTATGAAAAGGTGACCAATGGCATAGTTAAAATATTTCTAGTGTGGCTGAATTTTTATAACGTTGACTAAATATAATTAATGAAGATAATTCCATATTCCTTATAATGAACTAATGTGAAAAGAAGTTTTAATCAAACTTGGAACATAATTATACCTGCATAGTCCTTCTTTTAGTTAGCGTAACTTGAAAATTTTTCCACTCCCAATGTTGCTCCACCACATGTGCAAAAACAACATGTCCATTTCCACAGGCTCCAGCGATCTGAGTGCCGTCAACTGACCACGCAATATTAAATATGCTGCCAGTGTTCGGTTTTTCTAAAGTATATGACCACTGGGGAAGAAAAGAAAAAATTGATTTATTGAAAAAAAAGTTAAAGAAATTTAAAATTGGGCACATAACATACTAAGATAATTTTTAAAAGAATGTGTCTTTATTCTGGAATTATAAAAAATTTTCTTAATTAAATTATAGTTTACTGAACAGAAGATACAGACATAATTCTTAAAGTACCTAGTAGAATCACATGATAAAACAGTGTATGAAATCTCTCAAGAACTGCATAAAACTCACATCATTTCAATTTACATTATTACTTTTAAGTAATAATACTGCACAGGTAAACACAAAAATGCTGTAGGAAAAAACAAAGACATCTTACTTTTAATTCTTAAGGCTCTATATAGTCTCTATATCTAAAGATTTCTGATTACAGTATTTCAAGAATGTCACTAAAAATTGAAACTAAACACACAATGTAACTAAAATATCTGATATACATTCTAAATCAAGAAAGTATAAGTAAATGAATCTATTTTTTCCCCAGAATGCAGTAACTCTTCTAGCACCTATCTGAGAAAGATATCTAGAGATATCAACAAGTATCAAACAGGACAAAAGAGATTCTTGTTTGTATAAATAAGACAATAAGAAAAAAATGAACTTTTTGATAGATAGTATTATATGCATTTTCTTTCAATTTTCAGATGTAATGTATGTATTTGCTAGAAGGATGATTAATTTATTTGACTAAACTTATATACATAATCTCTTTCCATTCTTCAACCTTATGGCCTATAGTCAATTAAGTCTTTTGTTTGTTTATTTGTTTGTTTGTTTTGAAGAGAGAACCTCCTGGCTAGAGTATGGTGGTGTCATCATAGCTCAGTGCAACCTCAAATTTGTGGTCTCAAGTGATCCTCCAGCCTCAGCCTCCCAAGTAGCTGGGACTACAGGCACCACCACACCCTGCTAACTTTTTTTTGGTAGAGAACAGGTCTCACTCTTGCGCAAGCTGGTCTTGAACTCCTGAGTTCAAACGAATCTCCCCATCCTCCCGCCTCACCCTCTCAGAGTGCTAGGATTACAGGTGTAAGCCACCATGCCCGGCCTCAATTAAGTCTTGATTTTGTTGGTGTTCTTGACCAGATATATATATATTTTTTGTTTTACATTATTATTTTTTCAGAAATATTTGTTATTAGCTATGGGCTCACTTTGACAACAAATTTGGAGGAAATGGAAAACTACAGAAAAAGATTTACTAATTCATACTACAATAAAACAAGATTTTAAATTCCTAATAAAAATTCATGCATAAGATAAAAATACTGAATGACTGACTCTTTGTCCACTCACTGACATTTTTCTCCAACGCCCCCCACCCCTTTTGAACCTCTAGCTTTTGCTTAATGGCTTAAGTAAAAGCCCTAATAATAAAGTTATCAAGGAGGAGATAATGAACAAACCATAAACTTTGCTTCGTGAGCAGTATGAAAATATTAAAAACTTCCTTTCTGAAATTAAGAATAATTCAAAAAAGAATACACATGTTTGAAGCCATCTTTTAAAAAATACTAGTAAGTATAGAAGACTGGGAACTTCAAAGATAAAAATAATCTGCATCTGGCAAAAAAAGAAATTAACTGATTTGTGTTTGACAAACAAGATTTATAAAATACTACGTGACTACCTTTTACATAAAGATTAATACATAGTATTTAATGGTTTGGACCAGGCTTCTGGCACATTTCTCTTTCATTCTAAAGCTAGTCTATTCTCATGGTGTAGAGGTAACAGAAATCTTATTTTAAATTGTATTTTTAAACCATAGATTCATATTTTTTAAACTATAATAGTCCCCCCTTAGCCACCCCCCCTTATCCACAGGTAGCCAGTGGATACCTAAGACCATGGATAGTACCTCACTCTATAAATATTTAATACTACGTTTTTTCCTATACATACATATCTATGTTAAAGTTTAATTTATAAATTTGGCACAATAAGAGATTAACAACAACTAATAATAAAATGGAACAATTTTTAATTTATATTTCAATAGATTTAGGAGTAAAATAGAATAATTATAACAATATACTATAATTAAAAAGTTATGTGAATGTGGTCTCTCTATCTCTGATTACTTCTGGAATTTTCCATTTAATATAATATTTTCAGACTGGGGCTGACAAGGATAACCAAAACTGTAGAAACTGAAACTGCACAAAGCGAAACCGAGTACTGTATTTACTTTAAAATATGGTTTTAAAACACCTGAAGAACCAAATCAGCCAGAAAGAAATCTTACTAAAATTAAACATAGAAATATGTACTAAAAACTTATGGATAGATGATGCTAACTAAGAGAAAATGGAAAGAAATGTTTAGATAATGTATCATCATCCTATATTCCTCTGGTTTCTTTCATATTCCACATGAACCAACAAAAATAAAATCTGCAGCATGCAACTTATCCCAAAAAACAGATTTCAAAGAATATAGGTGGAGTATCCCTTATCTGAAATGCTCAGGACACAGAAGACTCTTGGAGTTCAGATTTTTTCAGATTTTGGAATATCTGCATATATATAATGAGATATCATGGGAACTAGAAATTTCAAGTCCAAACATGAAATGTATTTATGTTTTATATATACATTATATATATATATATAGCCCAAAGGTAATTTTAGATAATATTTCTAGTAATTTTGTGTATGAAACAAAGTTTTGACTGCATTTTGACTACAACCTATCACATGAGATCAGCTGTGGAAATTTCCCCTTGTGGCATTATGTTGGCACTCAAAAAGTTTTGGATTTTGGATTTTTCAGATTAGGGATGTTCAACTTGTATAACAGTATCATGATAGTGAAATAAATTAAATTCTTAAATTAAAAACTCCTAAAAATTAGGGTTTAAAAATTAATTTAAATGTAAAAATTTTAAATTTAGTAATTTCTGTTCTAGATTACTCTAGGGATCAAAAAATATACAAGCAAAACTGAATCAGCAGAGAAAAGTCTTTAATAGTTACTAAATTGGGGGTGACAGGGTTATATCTTGTCCAATCAGTAAATTAGACAGTTTTTATTGGTAAACCAAAAAGATCTCTCTATTATTTGTGCTTTTAAAGAGGATTTAAACACTCTAAGTCCCTTCTTTTCCTTAAATATGCTATGGAATACTTGATTCACATTTGTATCACTACCCTCTAGAAGGGAAGGAGGCAGCCTCCCTGGGTGTAATTTAGTGGTACTGGCAGCAAGAACCCTGAAGATGAATTTTTAAATATCCCTCTTAATGGGGCTCAGAACACACTACCTCCAAAATAGGGCACCTTGGCATTTGAGAACACAGCAGAAGCAGGAAGGTCATTCTCTGACCTTCTCCCATCCTTCTCCCCTGAGGCAAGTCGTAAGACCATCATGGGAGAGGTTTCTTCCCTGTACCAGAAGACACAGGGACACAGAGAAGAATCTGAACAGACAGGCTTTGCTAAGTTTCCCCCAGTTTATTACCATTAGATCATATCCCCTTTTTCCAATCATACTTTTCCATGACTGTCCACTCATTATCAAACCTAAGTACAAAAATACACAGGTTTCCCTGTTTCTTGGGATCTTCATTTCTGAAGGCTTCTGTGTCATGTAAAATTTATATTAAATAAAATCGTATGCCTTTTTTCTTGTTAATCTATCTTTTCTTATTGGGGTCTCATCCATGAACCTAAGATGGGAAGAAAAGATATTACTTTTGCTCCTCTACACTCTCACTTAGGTTTATCTCTTTCTTTAATTGGACTATCTCTTACTTTAAGATAACATTACTTAAAGTGTGTGAAGGCCAGCAGCATTTGTATCACCTGTGAGTTTCTTAGAAATACAAATTCATGGACCCTGCCCCAATCTATTGAATCTGACTGGGGATGAGGGACAGGAAGCTTTTAGCAAGCTCTTGACATAATAATTCTTATGCACATAAAGTTAGGACACTGGTTCTCAATGCAGGCTAACACTAAGATCATCTTGGAAGCTTTTTAGAAAACCAAAATGGCTGGGTGCAGTGGCTAATACCTGTAATCCCAGTACTTTGGGAGGCTGAGGTAGGAGGATGGCTTGAGGCCAGGAGTTCAAGACTAGCCTGAGCAACATAGAGAGACCCAGTCTCTACAAAAAGTAAAAACATTAGCCAGGTGTGGTGGCATGTGCCTATAGTCCTAGCTACCCAGGACACTAAAGTGGGAGGATCGCTCGAGCCCAGGAGTTTGAGGCTGCAGTGAGCTATTATAATTGTGCCACTGCACTCTAGCCTGGACAACAGAACAAGACCTTGTCTCTTAAAAACAATAATAACACCCACCCCCCCGCAAAACTCAGGCCCTAATCCAACAAATTAAATCCAAAATCTCTTGCGGTAGGGTCTCAGCATGTTTTTAAAAGTTTTCTAGGTGATTTTAGTGAAGAGCCACTGTTTCAAGAGAAAAGCAAAATTTGTGATTTGATTTAAAACTATCATTAGCAGCTGGCTGTCTGATACTACCATGCCAACTCATCTGCTAACTTAAGAAAATTACAGGCTGGGTGTGGTAGCTTATGCCTGTAATCCTAGCACTTTGGGAGGCCAAGGTAGGTGGATCACTTGAGGCCAGGAATTCGAGACCAGCCTTAGTAACAGCGAGACCCCATTTCTACAAAAAATAGAAAAATTAGCCAGGCATGGTGGCATGCCCCTTAGTCCCAGCTGCATGGGAGGCTGAGGCAGGAGGATTGCTGGAGCCCGGGAGTTTGAGGTTGCAGTGAGCTATGATGATGCCACCACACTCTACCCTGGGAGAAAGAGCAAGACCCTGTCTCAAAAAAAAAGAAAAGAAAAGAAAAGAAAAGAAAACTATATAACCTTGTCTTAGCCTCTAAACCATCTTCTCCTAAATTTGGCTTCTTACATTCATCAACCCAGTTTTTTCTCTTTTACACTTTTTATTATTAGAATTTTAAACACACTTAAATAAGAAGAATAACATAAAGCAGTGGTTCTCAAACTTTAGTGTGTATTAGAATTACCTAGAAAGATTGTTAAAATGGATTTCTGGGCCCCATCCCGGAGTGTCTGATTTAGCAGATGTGGGGCCAAAGAATTTGCATTTCTAACAAGTTCCCAGGTGGTGCTGAAGCTACTGGGCCAGTGACCACATTTTGAGAATGAATGGCATAATGAACCCCCATTTATGTGTTACTGAGTTTCCAACAACTATCAGCTAATAGCTAATGTTCATCTCATCGGTACAACCATGCACTTCTCCATGGCCCAGATTATTTTGAAGCAAATCCCTAACATCATATCATTTCATCACTAAATATTTCAGTATACAGTAGTCCCCCCTTATCCATGGGGATACATTCCAAGACCCCCAGTAGATGCCTGAAACCACAAATAGTACTGAACCCTACATATATTACACATGAATTTCTTTTCCTTCTTCACAATTTCATGGACACAAGATTTGTTCTTATTATACAAATCTTACCTGTGGGCTGTTTTACAGTTAACTTTTTTTTTTTAAATAATTAGGAGTATATACAACAATAATAGCAAAAAGTACAGTATAGTAAATACAGAAACCAGTAACATAGTTATTTATTACCACTATGAAGTATTATGTATTGGACGTAATTGTATGTGCTGTACTTTTATAGGACTGGCAGATTTGTTCACACCAGCATCATCACAAACACATAAGTAACATGTTGCGCTATAATGCTAGGATGGCTACAGTGTCATTAGGCAATAGGAATTTTTCAGCTCCATTATAATTTTATGGGACCACTATCATATATGTGATCCACTGTTGACCAAAACATTATGTGGTGCATAACTGTGTTAGTTTTCAAAGACATAAATTTGAATAGTGACTGGATATGTGATAATAAAGAAATTATGGTTGTTTTTAGCTTTAATAATGGTATTCAGGTTAGAGTTAAAAAAGACTTTGGGTTTTTAGTGATATGTACTGAAATATTTAGTGTTAGAATGATATGATATCAGAGATTTACTTCAAAATAATCTGGGCCATGGAGAAGTAGGTGGTGGTACAGATGAGATGAGAATTAGCCATTAGCTGATAATTGTCAGAAGCTAGGTAATAGTTAAACAGGGGTTCATTATACCAGTTGGTCCCCTTATAACTTCCAAATGTAACCAATAAATATTGTTTAGTGTCATGAACTCATTAATTTTAACACATTTGATGTGTTTCAATAAATATGGTGCTCAAATTGGCCCCATTTTAGCCAGTGAGATCTCCTTCAAGTTGGTTTTTTAGTCTTTTTGACAGACCCTCATCGTTTTTGATCACTTCCCTTGTTTTCTAGTATGATTAAATATCCAGATTCATATTTTGTATTTCCTGACCTACACTAGGAATCAGTCTTTTCTCAGTGAGCTCTGGTTCATTTTATGAAAATGTAGAACATGGTATTGAGAGTATGGCCACAAGTGCTGGGCCGCTCACAATGACCGAGTTGATCATTGCTTTTCTAGGCCTTTATAGTGGAAAAACAAGGACATTTTTGGAAGATAAATACAACATGAATTCAAACTGATATTTTCAATTCAAATCCAGGAACTATGGGAATTTTTACTTATCCTCACCAATCTTATCTCAGCATCTCCTTTCACTTAGCCAAAAATCCCAATTCTTAATAGCAACAATATACTTAGATTCATCTGTTTCATTTAATTTTGAGTTTTAGAAATTACTTTCTAAAAATTAATTTTTTAATAATTATGTAAAATATTTAAATGGTTCCAAGTCAAATTTACAAGAAAAAAATATAGAAAACAAAGTATAGTAAAATAAGTCTAACTGCTATTCCTATTCTCTACCCATTCCCTCCCTTCCTCTATAGATAACTATTTTTTTGTTTTACCCTTATGTCTTTTTTCATATGACCACTTGCATTTACCTAAGAAAGGGGTAGTGACAAAAGATGTGTGTGTGTGTGTGTGTGTGTGTGTGTGTGTGTGTGTGTATCTCTAACAATATGTCCCAGAGATCATCTGTTGTAGTACACGGAGATATACATTCCTATATATAATAGCTATTGATAGTATGATCGATATGTTTTACCTTAGGCCTATCACATAATATGTATGTACATATATCTGTGGCTTTCAGATAGTCTTTTATAAGTAGTCTATTTTATTTGCTTTTCCTCTTTGTTGAAATATATTTTAGTATTCAGGAAAGTTTCTATTTTTAATCTAATGATTACCTTTATACTAATTACTTTTATAAAAATACTCTATCCCCATGCCATACATTTTAGGGGGCAATTTTCTATTGGTTCTCTACTATAAGCAATATAAAAATTAGAAGACAGCCTTTCCCCTTCCCTTTTCCTCATATCTGATTTTAAGTAATATCCTTTTATTACCAATTAATACCTATAAGGCAATCAGCAAGTTTATTCTATTTTTCATATTTTTTTCTCTTTATTCCCCCAATTTTGCAATGTTGGTGCTTATAACCAGTACATATTATATTGTATCCTTCATAGACATCATTTTGTCCTAGTTCTGCAGATGAATATATATCTAATGCTCATAATCAATCCTTATTTTACTATGTCTCTAGTTATATTGTTTATCTGAAGATAATCCTTCAGTAGATTCTTCAAAAACATTCATGAGAGCAACATTCCTTGAGTTCTTACATGTTTACAACAGTTTGCTTATAACCTTTATACTTAAAGGTAAAAATGGCTGTATATAAAATCTTTGGCTCATCTTCTCTTTGAGCATTCTGTGTTAACCTATTGTCTTCAGGCATAAATGTTGCTAGCAAAGTCTGATGACATTCTGGTTTTCTTCTTTATGAGTAACTTGGTCTTTTCCTTGGATGTCCAGTGATTTTTTTCCTCTAAACTCTGACAGTTTTATTAGCATATTTCTGGGTGTTAGTCATTTGGGTCAATTTTCCTAGTTATCTGGTATGCCTTTTCAATATCAATGTCAGATCCCTTCTGTTTGAGGAAATCTTTCTTGAATGGTAGCTTTTAGTATTTGTTCTGTTCATTGCTTTGGGCTTCTCCTTTGAACATGCCTATTATATATATTTCAGATCTTCTCTATCCTTTCTGTCAAAACTTTTTATATCTTGAGACTTCAGATTCCAAATGGCACTGCAGACACAAGCTAGCTTTAATTGTTCCCTCACAGAAAACCAAAAACACATATATAGTGCTGAGATTATCACCAGCAATATCCCAGAACTCAAATACGAGGAGGAGACAGTTCTCAGAGCCACAAGGAAGTGAAAAACTCTAAGCAGATGGTTATAGAATTGAACTTCCATATCTGTGATGTTCCCTCCCTGCAATCTGCCCAGCACCAAGTGCACAGAAAATTTTCCCCAACTCAGTTTCGATACTGGAAAAAGTGAGATCAAAGTGGACGACCAGCTTCTCAACTGTCTTGGGTTCCCTGGCAGGAGACTTGTCCCTGTCTCAACTCAGGGGAAGCATTGTGAGTGCCTGTAGGGAGAAATATCCTGAGGACAGCCAGAGACAAAGGAGGGAGGAAGGACTACCATTCCCTATCCTGGAAACTCAGTTGTGTAACTTGGCCAAAGGACATGCCAAATCAGAGTGGCTCCTCAGCAGCACCACATTGTAGGAGGTTGGTTCCACAAGTCCTCTGGGCACGAACTTCTAGCCAGCCTTCCCTTTCTACCGGGATATCCCTTTTAGGACCTCCCCCACTCAGGCCGCGCTTTATTAGAATCAAGGAAAACCTGGGCTTAAGGCGCCACCTAGTGGCAAAAGGAGGCAGCAACCTAGTGGGGAAAAAGGAAAGAAAATCAATAGGTAAATTACAAAGGATCTCTAAACAAACATAGCCAATAAAAAAAAAAAAAAAAAAGCCAGACAAAGAAGACTGGAATAAATAAATAATTCTTCAGTGCAAAGACAAAGATGTACATCCACAAAAAACAACAGCAAATAGGGAACTATGACCACCCCCAAACCAACCAAGCAAGTGACCAGTGACTGGACCCTAACAAGAAGCCAATATGTGAATTCTCTGACCAAGAATTTAAAATAGCAGTTTTAAGAAAACTCAGTCATTTCCAAGATAACAAAGAAAAGAAATTGAGATTTATAGAATTCCTCCTCAACACCAGGGGGTAAAAAAAGTAAATTTATCAGAGAAATTTAACAAAAAGATTGAAATTTTTAAAAAATCAAACAGGAATCTTGGAACTGAGAAATACATGTGCTAAATTGAAAAATTCTTTAGAGGCTCTCAGTAGCAGAACAGATTGAGCAGAGGAAAGAATCAGTGACCTTAAAGACAGGCTACTTGAAAATACAGTCAGAGGAGAAAAAATAGAAAGTAACAAAGATCACCTATAAGATATAAAAAATTACCTCAAAAAACCAAATCTAAAAATTACTGATGCTCAAAAGGGAGTTGAACAAGAGCAAGGAGTAGGTAACTTAT
Source organism: Indri indri (assembly GCA_004363605.1). Lineage (NCBI taxonomy): Eukaryota > Metazoa > Chordata > Mammalia > Primates > Indriidae > Indri > Indri indri. The sequence goes on from RJWJ010004841.1 coordinate 20,121, forward strand.
TCAAAGAAATAATAACAGAAAACTTTCCAAAACTTGAGAAAGGTATAAATATCCAAGTACAAGAAGGTCAAAGAACACCAAACAGATTCGACCCAAGTAAGACTACCCCAAGGCATATAATAATCAAAATCCCAAAGGTCAAAGATAGGATCCTAAAAGCAGCATGAGAAAAGAAACAAATAACATATAAAGGAGCTCCAATTCATCTGGCAACAGACCTCTCAACAGAAACCATGCAGGCCAGGAAGGAGTAGAACATTTTCAAAGTGCTGAAAGAAAAAAAAAAAAAAACTGTCATCCAAGAATACTGTAACCAGAGAAACTATCCTTCAAAAACTATCCTTACAATATGAAGAAAACCTTTCCCAGAAAAACAAAAGATGAGAGAATTCACCACCACCAGACCCTCTTATAAGAAATGCTAAAGGGAGTTCAATCTGAAAGGAAGAAAAAACACTAACATGCAAAAAGGAAACATTTGAAGGTATTAAACGCATGGGTGAAATTAAGTACACAGACAAACCCAGAATACTCTTAATTGTGGTGTGCAATCCACTCATAACTCTAGTATGAAGCCCCCAGAACAAATCCTGGGGTTTGTGGGGATAGAATCCCACCTAGTTTTGTTGGAGTTGCTGTCTGTGAGCTTTTGGTTATGGCTCCTTATATTCTGTTTCACGGAAAATTTGGGAGGATTCAAATATTTAAATTATGCCACTATACCTAGCAACATGGATAAATCTCACAGACATACAATTGAGCAGAAAAAGTCAAACACAAAGTGTAATACTGTATGATTCTGTTTAAATAAGGGTCAAAATAGGCAAAACCAATCTATAGCAACAGAAATCAGAATAGTAGTTACTACGAAGGGGTAATTGACTTGGGGGGGGCACAAAGAATATTTCTCGGGTATTGATAATGTTCTTTATCAATACGGGTGTTAGTTTCTTGGATATTTACATATATATAAAGATTAATGAGCTGTACACAAGATACTGTATATAAGTTATATCTCAATTAGAAAACAATAACACACTGTCTCTGCTACTATCTTTCCCTCTCAACCTATTTTTATTGAAATTATAGTACAGGTTTGCTTTCATAGTTTAAGAGTATTTTGAGACTAACATAACATTGAGTTAAAATAAGAGTATAATTTTAATACTAAAAAGTAAAAGGATACATAAAAAATATCTGCATAATAATCATAACCATGTAAAAATATCTACTCAAAGACAAAGACTTGGAAGGCATACAAAAAAATGAAAATATTTGATTTTGATATGATTATGGGCATTATTTTTTCTACTTTTTGTCTTCGTTATTTTTGTTATACTACTTTTTTGCCATAAATTTCTCCAAAATATAAATTTATCCTGTATATCTAATTAAACTATTTAATACTAGTTAGTACTTGTGCCTTCACAATACTGGTGAGGTTTCTTATATTTTCCCTAATTCTAAACAATAAATTGCAACTAACACAGTTTTCTTAGGGTACAAGATATGAAAAAAATAAACAAAGATTACTTTTGGCTTCTTTGGTGTAAATAATTTCTGAAAATACAAGATGCATAAGCAAAAAAAAGAAAAATAGAAAAAAAAGCAGTAATTATAAAAGAACTTTATAGAACACAAAAGTGTTCACAATATGATATCCAACTAAAACATTAGCGTTAGTTTGAGTTATCTATGAAGAATCACTATGTCAATGAACAAGAATGCAACAATTAATTGCCGTTAGCTTTTGAGAAATTTAGCAATATATTTTTGCCTAAAGGCAGGGCAGTCTTTAAAAATTGTGAGGCTGACCAATTTGGTTTTGGCCCTGGGTAAAGACCACCGGCATCTCCCCAAAACCCAGGACCTTGACAGTGTTCTATGACTCGCCAAAATCTCCCCATAAAGGGCCATCTTCCTGGGCAAAAATATTCTATGCCTCTCTTTTCACACTCTAAAATCTGCTCTTAGCTAGCCAAATTACCAGAAAAGGATCTGATAAGAAAAAGTTTAAGTGTTACTCTCATGATACTACTACATTTTAAGAAATAACAATTTCTTAAGTCAAAGCAATGAAGCTAATGGGAGAAACTTTGGAATCAATAAGATATTAATAAGAAGGGGGTGAAATTCTTTCCCAGGATATTCCACCCACATAACTCATTGCAAAGATTGGCCCTGAACTGCAGTTCCAAAGATACTGTATTAGTATTCCAATACTGCTATAACAAATTATCATGAACTTAAGAGACTTAAAAGAACACAAATTATTATCTTACAGACCATAAATCCAACAAGGTTTCACTGAGCAAAAGTCAAGATGTTGGCAGAGCTGCATTCCATTCCAGAGGCTCTGGGAGAGGGTCCATTTCCTTGATCATTCAGGTTGTTGGCAGAATTCAGTTTCTTGCCACTGCAGGACTAAGTTCCCCATTTCCTTACTGGGCATTCATAGCTTCTAGAGGCCACCTGCATAACTTGGTTTGTGGTCCCTTCCTCAATCTTTGAAGTCAGGAACAGCAGGTTCAGCTGCTCTTACTTTGAATCTCCTTTCTTCATCCTCTAACTCAGCTGGTAAAGATTCTCTGCTTTGAAAAACTCATGTTGGGCCAGGTGCAGGTGCAGTGGCTCATGCCTGTAATCCCAGCACTTTGGGAGGCCAAGGTGGGAGGATTGCTTGAGGCCAGGAGTTCGAGACCAGCCTGGGTGAGAGTGAGACCTTGGCTCTACAAAAAATAGAAAAATTAGCCGGGTGTGGTGTCCCAGCTACTCAGGAGGCTGAGGGAGGAGAACCTCTTGAGCTCAGGAGTTTGAGGCTGCAGTGAGCTATGATGACACACCACTGCAATCTAGCCTGGGTGACAAGAGTGAGACCCTGTCTCAAAAAAAAAAAAAAAAAAAGTACAAACTTATCTGAAAATTTACTGTTATTCTATTCCTTCTTTGTTCTTCTAAAACAATTATAACCCTTACCATTAAATAACTATGTTATTTAACCATCTATTTACATATTAGTACCAATGTAAGTCATTAAAAACTAAACAATATCTTTTGTATATACAATGATCCACTAAAATGCAACATTTATAGACCATCTATGTGTTAGGTGTTGATTTTTAAAAGATTAAAAGTAATAAAAGTAAATTCTGTAATAGAAATATGATTTTGTATTGTTTGCTTAGTTTCTCAATTCTGGACAACAAGGTCTTGTAAAGGAAGCACAGTTCTTATGGTTTACGCTTTACGGCTTCTAGCAAAGTTGGTTCTATACAAAATCTGAAATGTAATTCTAATTTTCTCATTGCCTTTAAAAAGTCAGAAATTTATTCATGTAAAAAGAAAATCTCTGAGGATTAAACTGAAAACTTTTGGTAAATTAGACTAAAATGGCTTTGAAACACAAATGGTAACATTTAGGTTGGCTGCTTTCCCCTCTTCCTCCTTCATTTACTAAGACCCAGCCCTCACCAGCAATACACATAGTTACTGTGTTAGTGTCCTGGCAGCCATGTTTATACAACCTGCCCCATCTTACCTAGACATATCTGATTAGACCAGGCATGTGTACTTAACCTAGGCTAGGCCAGTGATACTTTCCCCTAGGGGATGTTTAAAACTGGGACTAAGATTCTTGTCTCAGTCTGACTGCTCTCTTGAATAGAGAAGATGTGCACTTGAGAGATGTTAACACTGGTCAACTTCCAGCACATAAACTGAGGGGGGTAAAAAGGTCAGTCTGATAGGAAAGGAAAAAAAGGACTGGGATACGCAGACAGACACAGAGGCAAAAGACATTAAGGGTATTCTGTGTTCTCCCACCACTCAGTTCCTGGTTCCTAAGGCCTAGCTACGTCCTTACCCTGGCTTCTAGAAGATATCCCTGAATCCTTATAACCAATTCTCCATTTTGCTTAATGGTTTCTACCTGCATCAAACTATAATAAAACATAGAGTATGTCTGAAGCCATAGGGTCAGCACACGTCTCCAGCACTGCTTGAGCTGTGCCCACCTGTAGTGTGCCATGTGCAGTGTTGTCTCTTCCTATATCACAACTTTATATTAAAAAACAAAGAAACAACACACTAATACTTATAAAAAGAAGCAAGCAGGGTGTCCAATACCCGTGGAAAAGGTATCATAGAATTGTGGAGCTGAAAGGAGAGGGGTGAGCATTCAGCCCAGCCAATTTATTTCGTAGATGAGGAACCTAAGGGCCCAGAAGAAGCCTTCAACTTTATAAACTCACCCCTGGAGTCTTGACTCCAGAGCTCTACAAATATGCTAATGCTACTCTTACATTAAAATAAAATAAGATAAGATAAGATAAAATAAAATAAAATAAGCAATCATACTACACAGCACAATTGAGAATTTCTATAAAGGGTTGACATATCAAAGGATGATACAGCCCTTTGAGATAAGAGGCTGTATTTTTTTCTTCTGTATTCTCCCAAATTGCTTAGGCATGCAGGTTATTTCCCAACAGGGAAATAAATATTTAAACTAAAAAAATGACTTAACTATAAGGACTTTTAAAAGCACCTGCCCAATGCCAACCTTACCCTTCTCTTTATTACTCCTGCATAAATATACTACATTGAAAGTACCCTCAAAAGCATAATCTTTGGCCAAGTTCAATGAATTCAATTCATAAAATTGTATATTTGCAAATTAAGTTTAAGTGGACAACAAAACAGACACAAGGCTTCTTACATTTCTTTAAAGCATGCTAATTATTTTTCTTTCTTTCTTTCTTTTTGAGACAGGGTATTGCTCTGTTGCCTAGGGTAGAGTGCTGTGGTGTCGTCATAGCTCACTGCAGCCTCCAACTTACGGGCTCAAGCAATCCTCCTGACTCAGCCTCTCGAGTAGCTGGGACTATAGGAGTGCACCAGCATGCTTGGCTAGTTTTTTTGCTTTTGTAGAGACAGAGTCTAACTATTGCCCAATTTTTAAGATCATATGCTAGGAATTAACAAACTACAGACTGTTTTAATTTATATGTGTCATTGACAATGAAAAGCTACATATGGCAGTAAGACAAGTTACTGCAGATGTTTAACCATTGCAATTATTTTAATTGAGTAGATGAATGAACAGAGAAGTCTTTTTATTGTGATGACTAACTGAAGAGGCAGACAGAAAATGAGAAGCGCAAAGTTATCTCTTACACAAGCAACAGCACCACCTGCTGATAAATAAAAGCAACAATGTCAGTTAATTAAAAATGAGGCCGAAGGTATCTTGTATATTTAGATCTTTTCCCTTGAATTAATATAGTGTAATTCATTAATATATTCTCCATAACCATGTTAATTTGAACATTTGTGTCTTAAATATTGGAATCATGCATTTCTTAAAAATCAAAGGTAAAAATAAAATTTACTATTGAATCTAGGAAAAAATTATGGCACTATTTTCTTTTAATTTCGATTTAATAAGCAATTTGCTTGTACCATAATTTATTTCACTTACTATTCAGTAATGTACATTTAGTTTGTTATTTATGGTGATAGTCCCTAATTACCTCACCTAAAATAATGCCATCTTTTATAGCACTCATTACCATTTAACATACATTAATTTTGTTTATTTGTTTATAGTGTTTCATCTGTTGGAATAAAAACCCTCAAGAACAGAGAATTTATTTAATTTATTGATGTTTCTTTAATAACTAGGGCAAGTGCATGGTACGTAAGACTCAACAAACATTTGTGAAGAAATTAATGAATATGAAAATAAATGAACAAATGAATATGCAATGCATTTTTATACTTCCTTGAAGGTATAATAACAGTATCAAAAGATTCAAGGCTCTTGATAGATTTTGCCAAATTATCCTTGAGAAAAGTTGTATCAATTAATGCTTCCTCAAGAGGACCATTTTCCCACTTTCTGATGAGTAGAAAGTGGCATTTCATTATGATTTTTATTTGCATGAAACTCATTATTAAAGAGACTAAACATCTTTTGGGGCTTTGGGGGTATTTATACTTCTTTTATCCTTTGTTCATTTTTTCAATTCCAGAATTTCTATTAGGTTCCTTTTTTATAATTTCTCTCTTTATTGGTATTTTCTATTTGTTCGGACCTTATTCTCCTGTTTTCCTTTAGCTCCCTGAGCATATTTAAGATCACTGATTTCAAATGTTTGTCTAATAAGTCCAAATGCTGGGCTTTCCCAGGGATAGTTTCTGTTAATATCTATTTTTTATGTGAATGGACAATACTTTCCTTCTTCTTCTATGCCTTGTAAATTTTTGTTGAAAATTGGACATTTTAAAATGATAATGTAGTAATTCTGGAAATCAGATTTATCCCCCTCAAGGGTTGTGTTGTTGCTTGTTGAGGGCTGCAGTCATCTGTTTATTTAGTGACTTTTCCAAATTATTTTTTTGTGTGTGGTCACTGAAGTCTCCATTCCATTATCACAGTGGTCAGTCAGTATACCTGACAGAGCCAAAAAGAAAGAAAGAAAAAAATCCTCTCCCACTCTTTGCCAATTGTTTCTGACCTGGGCACTCCTTTAACATTTGGTCAGAACACCTACAGTTCTGCTTTCCTTCACTTCTTGCTTGTTGATAGCCGAAAGCTCTGCCAGTGATTTAACACATTCGCTGCCATGTGAGTTGTATTTAACTCATGCTGGTTTCGAGTGTGGGGCCTCGTGAAGCAAAACCTGGGCAAAACACTGAAGTTGGTTTGTGAAAGTCTTACTTGTTGATGCTCCTATTCTTACAATTAATATTGACAAATTAATTCCAAAAATGTGAATTAAATGAATAGAAGTCAATAAATTTCATTTTTCATTAAATTTTTCATTAAATTAGAAAGGATCATTTTATTTTCGAAGTTTTTATTCTATTTTCATCATAAAACACTGTGGCCCCAAGGAAAATTTTTTTTCTAGTGTGGCAGTCAATGTGTTAAGCATAGCATCCTGTGAGGTCTTTTCTGAGCTTGTCTCTGGCCCTGGGCATGTATGTTGCACTCTGGATTCCTCAGTATACCTGAGATCCCTCTAAAACCCTTAAAGCCCTTATTTGTCCATGCGTCTTCCTTCTTAGCCTTCTCCTTCCCAGGCTTTTCAGTATGTCTGATGCTTGCGCTTCAAGTGACTGTGAGTGGTACCTGGGGACTTCCAAATGTTTGTGGAAAAATGGAACATAAGTCCATCAAGTTCAAGACACTTTTGTAAGCAATGATACCAGCCATTTAGTCCATCCCTAAAGAACTGAGGGTCCTAGGAATTTAACCATGTCCAGGGCAGTCTTTTTGACATTATTAACTGAAGAAAAATGGGTGCCTTTAAATCTTCCTTTTAAGATTAGGAAACAAAAAGAAGTCAGCAGGAGCCAAGTCATATTGTAAGGTGGATACCTAATGATTTCCCATTGAAACTCTCGAAAAATTGCCCTTGTTTGATGAGAGGAAAGAGGAGGCATGTCATGGTGGAGGAGTACTCGCTGGTGAAACTTTCCTGGGTGTTTTTTTGCTAAAGATTTGGCTAAGTTTCTCAAAACACTCTCATAATAAACAGCTGTTCTCATTCTTTGGCCCTACTAAAAGTCAAAAAACAAAAGGCCTTGAGCATTCCCAAAAACCGTTGCCATGACTTTTGCTTTAGATCACTTTTGCTTTGACTGGACCACTTCCACCTCTTGGTAACCATTGCTTTGATTGTGTTTTGTCTTCAGGATCATACTGGAAAAGCCATGTTTCATCTCCTGTTACGGTTCTTTGAAGAAATGCCTCAGGATCTTGATCCCACTTGTGTGAAAGCTCTGCCTGCAGCTGATCTGGGCACAATGGTTTTGGCACCCATCAAGTGGAAAATTTGCTCAACTTTAATTTTTCTATCAGAATGTGTAAGCTGAACCAATAGAAATGTCTATCATGTTGGCCATTATTTCTGCTGTTAATCATTGGTCTTCTTCAATTAGGGCATGAACAAGATTAATTTCTTCCTCACAAATTAATGTGGATAGTCTGCTGCTGCAGACTTCATCTTCAACATTGTTTTGTCTCTTCTTTAAAATGAGTTATCCATTTGTAAGCTGCTGATTTCTTTGGGGGCATTGTCCCCATAAGCTTTTTGTAAAGCATCAGTGATTTCACCATTCTTCTACCCAAGCTTCACCATAAATTTGATGTTTGTTCTTGCTGCAATTTTAGCAGAATTCATGTTGCTCTGATAGGGGCTTTTTTCCAACTGATGTCTTACCCTTCTCAGTGCCTCAAACTATATCCTGTTCAGACATAATAAGTTAGTATAAGTTTATTTTGGTGTAAAAAAAATTTGAAATCTATGCATAGTTTTTTCATAATACTCAATTTCCATGAACTTTTTGAAGATATCTCATATAAGTCTTTACACGCTTTCAACAGATGTCAACTAGGAAGCCATTCCAACTCTGAGAGATTTCCAAAGGGGGCAAAACCAAGACAAAACTCTATGCCAGTCCTTCAGGGAACCATGACAGGTCAAAAAGTACAATTTTTGAGAACTACAATTTTTTGAAAACATTGTCCGTATCACCCCCGCCCCTCCACCCAGCACCAGCAAGCCACACTAGAACTCAGGCTGTAAACACTATAGCTACTGCAAAGCTGGGAATGGGGGATGGTAGGCAGGTAAGCAAAAGCATGACAATGCTTTCTTAACAAAATTTAGCAGCATTTTTCTTTATTAAGTACTTCCCTGATTGCTAGTGCTTTTTTTTTTATTAGTTCCAGAGTTCTAAAAAAGTTAATTCTGACATTTTTGCCGGCTTAATGGTTGCTTCAGTGCAGGTACCAATTCTTAGAGCCACCCACTCCACCATTTTCTGTGACATCACTCTTCCTTTGCTCATTCTTATTGAAGAAAATTTTAAAGACCTTTATTGCATCTGTACAATTGAAATGAAGTCATTAAAAAAGGCTCACACTACACAAAATCATATAAAGAAGGAAAAGATGAGATGACCCAAATATACTATTCAGCAACAATGGGTATACCTTTAGCCAATTTTACTTAGGTGGGATCATTTAATAACATGTGCCCCTATAACCTAGTCTTTTTTCTAAATACCTTATCATGGGTACCTTTCCAGGTTATTAAAAAGAATCCTTCTTCATTTTTAATGAGTTGAGGGTACTGCATTTTAAGTATATAGAATAAAAACCCAATCCATCTCCTACTCATGGACATTTATTTCTAATTTTCACTATTAAAACAACAGTGTGATGAAAACTATTATGCATACATCTTTGTGTACTCATACAATGATCTCTTTAGAGTAAATTCCTAGAAGTGGGATTTGTACATCTGACATCTGGATGTGTATTATCAAACTACCCTTCAAAAAAGTTGAATCAATCTACATTTCCACTAACACTGTGTAAATGAGGGTGCTCATTTCCTACTGCTCAAGTGAAACTGAGGCTTTTAAATCATTATTAATCTTTTCAATCTATTAGGTAAAATATATCCTTTCTTTACTTCCTTATTTTGTATTTATTATTAATAGTTAAATTGAACATTTTTTCATGCTTTTTCTTGGCCATTTGTATTCATCTGTGAGCTGACTAGTCATGCCTTTTGGCTATTTTCCTGCATAATTTTTTTTGAACAGTGAATCTCAAACACGTAGCTTTCCCATTCTACTCCACCTTGAGAATCACTACAGTAGTTTAGTATAGCTCTCAAATGGGCAGAGCTGATTTGAAAAAACTCATATTCAATTATTTAAGATAAACTATTGATAAGTAAGGAATGAACAATAGCAGAATAGCTGCTATCAGACCAGCCTTCTCACAGATAACACCTATACACTCCAGACGAAATGCAAAAACAATTATTTGAAGACCAGAGAGCAATCAAAAGCAGGCAGACAGCTACTCTGCAAAACAATTTGGCAGGTCCTCAAAAATTTAAACATAGAGTCATTATTTGTCTCAGCAATTCCACTCCTAAGTATATACCCAAGAGAAATGAAAACATATTTTCACACAAAAACTTATATGCATTCATAGCAGCATTATTCCTAATAACCAAACCTTGAAACAATCCAACATCAAATAATGGAAACAAAATATGTTATAAACATACAATGGAATATTATTTATCTATAAAGAAGAATAAAGGACTGATACATGGGTTAACCTTGAAAACATGCTAACTGAAAGAAGCCAGTCACAAAAGGCCACATAATCTATTATTTCATTTATATGAAATGTCCAGAATAGACAAATCCATAGAAAAAGAAAGATTAGTGGTTTCCAGGAGCTGGGAGTAGGGCAGGGAGAAATAGATAGAGATCAACAGTAAATGAGTATACAATTCCTTTTAGATGAGAGCAAAATGTTCTAAAATTAGAATATGGTAATGGTTGTACAACCCTGTGAATATACTAAAAAACATTGAACTGTACATTTTAAATGGGTAAAATGTACAGCATATGAGTTATATCTCAAAAAAGTTGTTTTTTTTAAAAAGCAGCTAGAAACTTAAGAAGAGTCAATGGTTGAAAGAAGGGAACAATATTGAATGAATTTTCATTTTTTAAATAACTTTTTACCAAAGAGCAAATCTTATTTGGCGCCAAGCATGATAGTTAAATCTCAAATAGAAACCTGCAGTGTTACTGGTAGAGGAATCAAGAGGACAGAGTTCAGGGTGACCGCAATGGCTAGAAATTGAGGGGAAGATCCTGGAAAGAATAAAGTCATAGTGATCTCATCTGACCACCTCATAGGAGTCCTATGTCTGACTCCTAACATAGGAGACAGTTTGAGTTCAAACAAATTAATTCCCTGTTAACACACAAAAAAATCAGTGTTCTTTAGAGAAACATAACAGAATCCAGTCTCTAGTAAGCATTATTCACAATGTTCAGAATATAATCCAAAATTACTAGTCATACAAAGACAAGAAAAATAACACAAGGGAAAAGATAATCACAAAGTGTTAGAATTAGCAGACAATGATTTTAAAGCAGCTATTAAAACCAAGGCATTAGTGAAAAATATATTTCTAAACATACAATAATGGGGAAAATCTCAGCAGAGAAATAGTAACTATGAAAAAATAACCAAATGGAAATTCTAGAATTAAAAATGCAATGTATGGAAATTAAAATTCACTGGATAGGTTTATGAGAAGATTAGAGATGACCAATGAAAGAAACAATTAATAAACTCACAGACAGATCAATAAAAATTACCCAATTATAAAAACTGAAAAAAGATTTTTTGGACAAATAGAAATAGAGCCTTGTTCACCTGTGGGACAATATTAAAAGGTCTGAAAATTTTGTAATTGAACTTCCAGAAGGGGAAGAAAGAGAGAACGGGACAGTAAAATTATTTGAAAAAGTAATGGCCAAAGATTTCCCAGGTTTTGTGAAATCATAAATTTACATTTTCAGGAGGTATAGAGAACCCCAAATAAGACAAATATAAAGAAAATCATACACTGCCAAACTCTTAGAAACCAAAGACAAAGTCTGCAAAGCAGCCACTTTACATTCAGAACAATGACACAAATAATCACTGACTTCCATCAAAAACAATAAAAACCGGCCAGTCACAGTGGCTCATGCCTGTAATCCTAGCACTCTGGGAGGCCAAGGCAGGAGGATCGCTTAAGCTCAGGAGTTTGAGACCAGACTGAGCAAAAGCGAGACCCCGTCGCTACTATAAATAGAAAGAAATTAGCCAAGCAACTAAAAATAGAAAAAAAATTAGCCAGGCATGGTGGCCTATGCCTGTAGTTCCAGCTACCTGGGAGGCTGAGGCAGGAGGATCGCTTGAGCCCAGGAGTTTGGAGGTTGCTGTGAGCTAGGCTGACGCCGCCATGGCACTCCAGCCCAGGCAATAGAGTGAGACTCTGTCTTAAAAAAAAAAACAAAGTGGCTCACGCCTGTAATCCTAGCACTCTGGGAGGCCGAGGCGGGTGGATCGTTCTGAGCTCAGGAGGTCGAGACCAGCCTGAGCAAGAGCGAGACCCTGTCTCTACCAAAAAATAGAAAGAAATTAATTGGACAGCTAAAAATATATATAGAAAAAATTAGCCGGGCATGGTGGCGCATGCCTGTAGTCCCGGCTACTCGGGAGGCTGGGACAGTAGGATTGCTCGAGCCCAGGAGTTTGAGGTTGCTGTGAGCTAGGCTGACGCCACGGCACTCGCCCCGGGCAAGAGAGTGAGACTCTGCCTCAAAAAAAAAACAAAACAAAAAAACACAAACAATAAAAACCAAAAAGACAGTGGGGTAACATCTTCAAAGTGCTACAGAAAACACAAAGCAAAAAAGGACAAAAAATAAAACAACTTGATAACCCAAAATTCAGAGATAGCACTCCTTCCTGTTCCCCGCATGGTACTACAGAGACAATGAAGTAGAGTCCCATCAGACCATTTCAGCCCGGCAATAAATGAAACAGTGGCCCTCCCCTACGAGCCCTGTCTACTATCCCCAGTCTGCACTAATTACAGCAAAGAGGCAGCACACAACCCCCTCTCAACGAGAGAGTTGGGGGAGGATTAGGGAGAGGAGGGAGTTAAGGAAAGGGATTCTTTAAACCAATGTATGAAGGCCTTGGAGCACTACCAAGCAGCCCATACAGGAAACTAACCAGGATCAACACAGTAAAACTAAGAATGAACTACAAACTACAGTGTGGAACACCATCTAGGTTTCAAATTTGCCTCTGGGTTGAAAACAAGCAGGGCAGATCAGAATAGCACTACAACAGCTTTGAGAGCTAAATTGATATTTGAACAGTCCACAAAAGTGAGCCAGGACATGAGTTCTGAACCAATACAGATAAATTCCTGCTCAAATAGAAGATGTAAATAGGAACTAGAGTCTCATATCAGCTTAATGGGGTCTTTTTTGACACACACTCTCTCTCTCTCTACATATATATATATATATATTTTCCAATTTTATGATGTAAGTTAATGGGAAAATTAGATTTACTATGTGACAAATGGAGTTGGAGTAATATACCTACAGAAAAACATAAGAATTTTTGCTTTTTCAAATATTCCCGTCATCAATCTAGTTACATACTTTCATATTAAGAAATGCATTGAAAACAAAACCTAATCTATTATTAACAGCCTCCAAGTATTCAAGCTTTTTTCTTCCTACTGGAAATATTTCTTAATAAACATTAAAAGAGGCCAGGTGCAGTGGATCATGCCTGTAATCCCAGCACTTTGGGAGGCTGAGGCAGGAGGATTACTTAAGGCCAAGAGTTCAAGACCAGCCTGGGCAACATGGTGAAACCCTTCTCTACAAAAAATTTTTTAAACAATTAGCTGGGTGTGGTGGCACATGTCTGTAGTCCCACCTATTTGGGAGGCTAAGGCAGGAGGATCACTTGAGCCCAGGAATTCAAGGTTACAGTGAGCTCTGATCAGGCCACTGCACTCCAGGCTGGGTGACAGAGCGAGACCTCATCTCTAAAATTAAAAACAAAAACAAAACAAAACAAATAAAAAAAACTAAAAGAAAATGCTCACAAAAATCACATTTTTCTAGGCTTAACACTTTCACAGATAACCTAAAAGTTTACACCAATATCATTCTTCGAAGTTTATATTATAAATTACTATCTGATTTCTGTCAAGGAAGCCTAGATAAGAATTTTTAATAAAGTGTAGATTAAGAAACATTGCACTCAACTAAAAATTTGTGAACAGCTCTCAAACACTAAATAGAAATTTGATAAATTAGTGGACACTTCCTGAGAATTAGATTCTTACAATATTTAACACTGAAATTCTTCCACAAAATCTAGCGCTGGATAAATGACTACTACATTATTTATACATACATTAATTATTACACTTTAAGTTACAGAAAAAAAGAAAAAAAACAAAAAGAAACAAGGGCCTACATTTAAGGGTCATATTTCCAGATTCAAGAGAATAGGTACTCACTTTTTAAAAGAAGCCTTAGTTTTTTTTTGAGAGAGAGAGAGAGAGAGAGAGAGAGAGAGAGAGAGAGAGAGAGAGAGAGAAACAATTGTGTGAGAAAAGCAGCTGACACCAGCTGACTTGAATTTTTGGCTCTAAATTGACACCACCTTAGAGTAAGTTGACTTAACTTACTCTAAATTGACACCAGCAGTTACTACTCCCACTTAATTGGTAAGTAGAAAAGGTGAGGCTCTCAATAAGCATTGTGTTTCTTATCTTTCCTCACACTAACCTGCCTTGACCCTCCAGGTAGATTAGTTGTCATTACTAAGAGCAGCCTGTACCTCTTTGTAAAATTTATTACAACTGTAATTAAATAACTGAGTGTGTAATTAATTATTTAATATCTGTCTTAACATGAAATAAACTCCACAAGGGCAACGTCTGCTTGGCATTTTTTAAAAGACATGCAGAAGGTACTTGTACAATTTGTTTTTGACTCAAAAAGCATATTTGAAAATTTTAGAGTGGAGGTATGCTAAAAAGAAGAAAACTCACCTGTCATCCTAAACTCCAGAAATAACCATTGTTAAAATTTGTTATATTCTATCAGCTTATTTTTCTATTCATATATACAGACACATACAAATATGACCATCCTATATATAAAATTTGTAACTTTTTTCTTTTGATCATATATCTTAAAAAATATTTGCATGGCATTACAAAAGTATATTATCACTTTTCATAACTATATAATAATTCATTATAATAATTATATTACATAATTAAGTTAAAGAATGTCCTACTGTTGGATATTTAGATTGCTCTTCATTTGTTAAGTTATAAATAATGCTTCACTGAGCATTCTTTATCGTATTATCTCCTTAGGATAAATTCCTAGTACTGGAATTGCTGGGTTAAGATATATGTATATTTCTTGAGCTTTTGACACATAATGTGAAACTATCTTCCAGAAAGGTTTGAACAAATATATTAATATATATGTGTATATATATATTATATATATTTATTTATTTATTTGTTTCTAGGAACTGTCCTGGGAATAGATAGAATCTAGTCTAAATAATTCATAAAATCTTAATGATAATTGCATGAAGGGAGATATTATACGGTTAATAAAAACCTTGCAAAAGGAAAAAAAAATGACTGCATGAAAGAGTTCCAAATATTTTTTGTGGAAATACACAAGGCAGAAAATGAAACAAAAAATCTATTGATAATTCAGTGAATGAAAGTAAATGCTCAAATAGTATTTACAACTAGTAATTTTGAAAGAATTAGTTTAGAAAATTAAAAGACAATATCATCACACGCATTACTCATATACTATAAACATTTTCCCTGTAGCAAAATGGCAGAAATATAGCAAATGTAATTTTAAATGAAGCAGATACTAAGAATAAATCAGAAGAATAAATTATATGATTTTTTTAAAAAAATCTTTTCCATTAGACTATCCTCATTTGGTATCACCTTAATTACAGTTTACTATTTCATCTCCAAAATTATTTTTTCCACAGTAGGGTAAGCATTGTTCCTTTCAGAACTCAGAAGGAATATCAAACACCTCACATGTTTTATTTAAGTCTTCTTTCAAGTGTGGTCCAAGGACCACCTGCATAAAGATAACTAGGGAACTTCTTAAAAATACAATTTCCCAGTCCCCATTCTCCTGAGATCTTGATTCAGCATACTGCAAATAGGGACCCAAAATGTATTTTAGCAATACCCAGGTGATACTTACGAATGCTGAAATTTAGATAACTTGATTTATGATTGTAATGATTGAATGGGGTATTGAACAAAATCTATCACACAAATCCAAAGTAATTTACACCATAAGAGGGAGTTACCCTCAGGCCAGCACCCAGAGAGTAAGGTACTAGAATGGAAATGGAAACTTAGGTAATTATTCCTTTTTTTTTTTTTTTGGAAAAAGAAATGTGTTTTATTCCTCTTTGCACAGAGAAGTATATGAAAATGGCTGTCTCCTGACTCCGTACATCTCTTCATCTCTTACACAAATATGCTCCCTCAAATATGCCCAGTTGTCTTCCCCACTTCAGTGTTGAAGAATTCACAGTTAGTGGGTAGGGCAGAATGCTTAAGTCTCGGGAAGGCTTTTTAAGACATTTTTGCGGGGAGGAAGTTTTGGGTCAAGGGAAAAGATTAAACCCAAGAGTGGGTGTTCCATTCTCCATCTTCCTGAGGAAATCCAAATCGCAAAGGTTTCATGAAGAAAGGCAACATAGCGAGGGGAAGAGCCCAGACCTACTGCTTGGATGTAAGGCTGAGGCAGAGAGAGGACAGGGTTAAGCAGCAGATTGCAGACCCAAGGCAGAGGAGTAAATGCATGTCGGGGAGCTGAGGGGACAAAGAGAGCCTAGAGGCCCAAGTCATAAATTCTACTCCTTCCCCAGTTCTGAACAGAAACTCTTCTTCCTAAGATTAGAATGAAGTTTTAATTCCAGGGACGGGCTTTGTTCCAAGATACAGAGAGGACAAACCATGCAAAGATCTCACAGGTACTAAAGGTAGCTGACCAAGAGATGGACACTCACCACAGCAGTTTTGAAGCTATATGCCAGGATCAGGGTAGAGAATGAACTTTATAAGTCCTATCCAAAAAAATTTAAAACACTGTTTCTTCAACTCCGTCCTGAGCTATTTCCAATCTCTTTTCCAATGTGGAAGACAGAGCAGTAAGAAGGAATGGGAGAAAATGCTGAGGCCAGTAAGCGGGGCTGTGGCTGAGATTGGATACAGCCCTACCCATCCCCACCCCCACTCATTCTATAAAAAAGAATTCTCTTTACTTCCCCTTGTTGGACATATGGGCTGTTGGGATGAAGGCTGAACAAAGGCAAAAGGAGGAAAACACTCAGCACATTCCTTCTCCTGCTTTGATCTGAAGTGTAGCTACATATAGCAAAGGGCACAGAAGTTGAGGAGAAAATATGCAGGTAGGAGAGCATGGGAGCATGATCTAATCTAGAAAGGAAGAGGGTGCTTCCCCGACCCTGCATCCAGATCTGCAGGGGGCTTGGGGTAGAGGGGGCAACCACAGGCAGGATGGAGATTTAAGGATCCCTGTGATCCCCAAGATGACAATGAGAGCATCAGTTGGGGGACTGGATGAGACTTTACAGCAGACATGCAGATTTTTTGAGGGGGGTGAGTGGCCAGAACAGTGAGGTCTTCATTGAAGGAGTGACCACTTGATCTGTTCTTTGGGTGACTGCAGCACCTGAAACACGGTCTGTTCCATGAGGGAGACATCTTCATTCCTTAATGCCACCCAGTGTACCACTTGCTGGGGATTGCTTTCTAGGATCACTCCTCCATTTATTAATATGATTTCATCCACAGCCAAGAAGAACCCCTCCATGTTCTTCACCAGAGCTACCTTTTCTACATTTTTCTTCAGCATCTAGCTTGGTGAGTCGAAAAGGCAGTTCAGAACAGCCACGAGCATCAGCTCATTTTCATAGGAGCTCCCAATCACATAGAAATAGAGATCAATACTGCTTTTGTATATCACTGTTAGGCCTTCCAACAGGGCAATTTCACTGTCTGTCCAATGGGTCTTGTTGAAAATGTTTTTCTCAAAGGTCTTTTACTCCTTGACACTAGGGTAGGTGTCATAGTACTTGGCAAAAAGTCAACCTCTATCGTTTTCCAGAATCAGGATGGCTTTGACAGTATACAGGGAGGGTTCCAAAATAAGCACCTCCATCTTGCCCCACAGCTGGTGCCAACATGGAGCCCCCAGATAACTATTCCTGACTCTTTCTACTTACAATAGCAAGGATTTTATCTCTTGAACCTATTTCTTTCCATCTCTACTGCTACTCTCTATTTTTCAGGCCCACATCATCACTTTCTTGTGCTACTGCACAGCCTCCTAATTAGCCATGCTGCCTCCAGTCTACCTCTCCTCTAACCTAGCCTCCATGCCAATCTCAGAGTATGCTTCCTCAAAAATGCCAAATCTATTAAGGTTACTATCTAAAATGGATCCGTGGCTCAACATTGCCCCTAGGATAAACTCCAAACTATTATAACTATATTGAACTTTTAATTTTTCTAATAAACTATAATTCCTTGCCTTTGCTCGTTCTATTCCCTATCCCATATCATTGTTCCTTTGACATCAAAGCAGCATTTCCAATATTTGAATACTACTGTGTTACTATCCACTATCCCTGGGTCTCTAGTGACTAACATACTGGTTTTCCAACTTCACTGTTTCAGTTGGTCAAAGGAAATCTTATACTGGATGCTCAAATAGTAAAACTGATCAATGTGGAGCTTCTCTGGTCGTGGGTAGTGAGGGAGATCAGGAGCTCAACTCCCTCACTTCTTTTCCACACCACAGCGACCCCTAAGAGGGCTTCACAGAAAATAATTAGATTTTAAAAGATTGAAATCTAAACTCTTTTACATGGCAAACACAGATTTGGTCTAAGAATATCTTTTCCATATCATCTCCTAGTACTATCCCATGCAAATCTTATAGACACTACACAAAAAGCACCATACTCTTTTTACACTTTGATGCACAAGAGGTTTCTTTTGCCTGTAACTCTCTTCCACCAGTCTTGCCTACTTGGAGAACTACTAATTCTTTAAGCCTCTGCTTTCTAATCAACGTCCTCCAGGCAGAGTTAGGCTCTGCCACAGCTTCACGGTGTTTCTATGAAACAAATCTGTATAGCACTATCACACTGCACTGTAAGTATTATAGTCTAATTCTCCAATAGACTATCAACAACTTGAGTGAAAGTCTTTACATCTTTTTCATATTTCCATCCCCCATTTCTAGAACACTGTCTTATGAGTAGTATATATTTAATGCCTATTGAATAAAAGAATATATACATTTAAAATGTTAATCTCAAGTCCTTAAAAAATTATTACAATACATTCAGTCTATTCAGTTTACTTTTCCAGAATTGTTAACATTCTAAAAAGAGACTTGGTGCTTAATGAGGTAAATCTTTAATTTAGTTATTTAGATCAATTCAATCCCCCAAGTTTTTAAAACTTTAAAACATTTTAATCAAAATGGCAAATTAAATTTTTGTTTAAATTGACTTATTAATAAATTATTGAGTATCTACTGCATTGCATAGATAATAGAAAATCATTAAACTGTGGGATCTTATAAAACTAGGGAGTCAAAAATAATATACTTGGGTAGGTCCGAGTGCAGTGGTGTTTACAACAAATTGATCACAACCAGTTACAGATTCCTTTGTTCCTTCTCCACTCCCACTGCTTCACTTGACCAGCCTTAAAAAAAAAAAAAAACTTTAAAATGGACAATGTAAGAAAATACATTGTAGAAATGAGACTGCATATTCTATACACTTAGAATCATTAATAGAAAATCAGAGGTAAAAATTTCTTAAGTGATGAGAGGATCTGATCTGACATCCTGATGTTATAACTAGGAGAAGAAAGACCTAGGTGAAAGGAAAGTACAAAAATAGACAAAAACTTTAGATTCTCTGTGGAAGGAAAGAAGAAAGGAAGTCAAACACGAGATGGGCCTTAAACATGGGTAGAACTCACAAAGTATAAGACAGAGGTGGGAGTATTGCATAAAAAGAGAAGATGAGTGGGGACATTAGTAAGGTACAGGAAAGTTTCAAGAGCCAGGTTCAACCTGATTTGAACACATATACAAATTAGAGTGATATGGGAGAAAAGATTGAATGGATTTTAAGGCACTAGGTTTCAGAGCTTCTAAAGCCAAGCAGAGGACTTCATATCTTATAATATAGAAAACAAGTAACCAGAACACTTAATAAATCATTTATAAAGCTTTAAAGATTCTAAGTTAACTGTCTTATTTTGCAATTGAGGAAAATAAGCCACAGAACAATTACGTGATTTCCTCACAGTTAGGAACAGTATAGAACAGCCCCACTCAAACTTTTTGCCATGCAATACCACTGCTTTTGAGGGCACTTCAAATGAGAATGAGAACAACTGATTCTTCAAGTACAATGGGTAAATGCTGCTGAGCTTGCCTGTTTCCCTAGGTTCTAAACAGAATTTGCATGAAGGAGGGCATAATTCTTGTGAGGAAAAATTCTCACATGTATTCAAATATGAATTCTTAGCAAAGAAAAATATGTCTTTTGGTTTTAAAATGACTATTGAAAAAATTTACTATTAATTACTTATGAAAAATATGCAGCCAAAATTTTGTATGAAACATACTGACAGCAAAAAAAAAGTTTAAAACTGAACTCTCCATACTGAATAAGCATAAATTTTAATACCTTAACTACTTCACCATCCTTCACAATCATGCTCAAAATAAGTATTAATACTTCCAGAAAGACAAATAGTAGAGAATATGTCCATTCTTCAAACTTAAATTGTTTGGTCCCATAAATTTAGAAGTGACTGAACCAGCATATTAAGAAGACAGATTAGAAAGATACAGTCAAATGCATTCATTGAAAATGTTTTTTAAAGATTGAGAACCATGTGTGTCATGCATTGCCTCATTTATGACAGCACATCTGTGACTGCTCACCACTATAACTTACCCCAGTTTTATCACACAAGCGTAAAGTATGAAATGATCCAACAGCAAATAATTCACCATCTGGAGCCCAGGCAACTGAGGTAATAGGATGTTCATGAGGTTGTGAATTATACAGCAGGCGGCCATAACTATCCCACACCTACAAAACCAATTTTTTTTTATCTTTTACAACAGTTACCACATCATTACAAAAAAGTTTGTCCTCCAGTAAGGTATGAAATAAAAATTTAGAAGTCATCATCGTATAATATCAGCAATTAAACATCTTTACTATTGCACAAGGCAGGGAAGCTGTATTCCTTGAAACTTAAATATCTCAAAAAGAAAATATTTTATAACATTGTCATAATTTTCAGATTTTACTAAATCTTTGATTAAACATAAAACCTACCATTTTAAGTCCTTTTAAATTTAACAGTAAAGTTTTGAATGTTTATTTTTTTGCTTAGATTTTTTTATCCAATAAAGGCTCTATCAACTTTCTCTAAAAGTTATTTATTTCAATTAAATTTCCTCTAACTCTGGTTACATAAAACCTTATTTTCTCCATAAATTATTTTGGTCTGAAGCCGATCAATGTTCAGTAAACCAGTAGGGGTTGATTTTTTAAAAACTTAAATGAGCCGGGCGCGGTGGCTCACGCCTGTAATCCTAGCACTCTGGGAGGCTGAGGCGGGCGGATCGTTCTGAGCTCAGGAGTTCAAGACCAGCCTGAGCAAGAGCGAGACCCCGTCTCTACCAAAAAAATAGAAAGAAAATTAACTGGACAGCTAAAAATATATAGAGAAAAAATTAGCCGGGCATGGTGGCGCATGCCTGTAGTCCCAGCTACTCGGGAGGCTGAGGCAGAAGGATTGCTCAAGCCCAGGAGTTTGAGGTTGCTGTGAGCTAGGCTGATGCCAGGGCACTCGCCCCAGGCAAGAGAGTGAGACTCTGTCTCAAAAAAAAAAAAACAAAAACAAACAAACAAAAAAAAAACTTAAATGAATTGATTTAAATTGAGTCATAGTAAAATTAGCAGCTGTATTGATGTTGCTATTTATTAAATCAAATTCTATAAATCAATGAAATAGTCTTTATGAAGTCCACACTTTAAAATACCACTTAAAATTATAAAATAATTTGCCAAATTATTAGAGTTGAAAGACAGGACTAAAGGAAAAGGCTAAAGGAATATTCTTATATGATAAATATTTTTTACCTAAATTTGATTCTTTCAATCAAGTGACAAATATAAAGATTACTTACCTTATATTTACAGTCTTCACCAGCAGATAAAATAAGATCATTGACTGAGTTCCAATCCACTTTTAAAATAATGCCATCATGAGCCTTCCACTGTGAGGAAAAAAATAAGACATTAATTATAACTTCAAAAGCACTGTTTTTTTCTATAAGAAAAGACATTTTGGGCCAGACATAGTAGCTCACGTCTGTTGTAATCCTAGCACTCTGGGAGGCTGAGGTGGGAGGATTGCTTGAAGCCAGGAGTTTGAGACCAGCCTGAGCAAGAGTGAGACCCCCATTTCTCTTAAAAAAAAATAGAAAAATTAGTCCCAGCTACTTGGGAGGCTGAGGCAGGAGGATCACCTGAGCCCAGGAGTTTGAGGTTGCAGTGAGCTATGATGACACCACTGTACTCTAACACAGACGACAGAGCAAGACTCTGTCTCACAAAAAAAAAAAAAGAAGAAGAAGAAAAGAAAAGACGTTTTGATTCTTTCTAATGATCTCCTCAGGGATTCATATCTTCCTTTCATAGCCATTTTGCAATATCTCATTTGCTTGTTTCATTTCCAGTTTACACTAATGAAAGCAACTAGCACGATGACATCCACAATATAGCTTACATTCTTATGAATTTTCTCAGTTGTCTGGACTCCAGATGGAAAATCACTTGCTGCTGAACTATTTCAAGCTTGACATTTGTGTGATAACACTAGAATGACTATGTTATGTTCTTCGAAAATGTCAGTTGAATTCAAATCTTGCTGTCTCCTTTGTACAGTTGATCCCATTAATGATACTGCCTTCATGCTTGTTTACTAATTCTCTTTTCTTTTTATTTTTTAAACTTCTACTGCACAAACATCATCTTTAGTACTACTCTCTTCATTCTCTTCTGCATATTCCCCTAAGCTTCATTCTCTCTAACTTCATGTGTCTGCTTCACAACTAGACTACTCTTAGAACCTTTTGCTACATTTATAATATAACAAAAAGATGTTTTCCATGTATTGCAAGTATATAGTCATCCCTCAGTATCCATGGGGGATTGGTTCCAGGACCTCCCACGGATACCAATATCACAAGTCCCAGACATAAAATGGTGCAGAATTTGCACATAACGTATGTTCATCCTTGCATATACTTTAATTCACCTTTAGTTTACTTATAATGCCAAATACAATGTAAAGGCCATGTAAATAGTCATTATTAATATATTTTATTGTTTAGAGAATAATGACAAGAAAAGTCTGTACATATTCAGTACAGATGCAAATTTTTCCACAAATATTTTTGATCCTCAGTTGGTAGAATCTACGGATTTGGAACCCATGGTAATGGAGGGCCAACTGTACATCAAATACATTTAAATGGGTATATATCAGTCACCCAGAAATTGGCAATCTAGAAAGTAAGCATGGATGTCTTGCTCTTAAATGTAATTCATGTGCCCATTTAGCTATTATCCCACATATAATTAAAAGCTACCATAGGCAGAAAAATGTAACTAAAAAGAATTAACTTTCTTTGAAGACTACATCATATATTTTAATATCTGAAAAATTAACTGCACATCAAAGAGGGACAGATTTTAAGGGCTTTCTCTATAGACCCTTCCCAACCTATTATTCTTAATGTACACAGAATAAAATGTTAAAGTACCAAATAAGCTCTAAAAATAAGCAACAATTCATAGCTTGCTTTAATTCAAATTGTATAAAATTATACATTTTCAAAAACAAATAATTTTGATAATACATGTTCAAAAGCAGGAAGTCTCACAATTAACTGCTAAATGAATCCAATAACCTGAAATACACTGCAAGAACAAATACAACAATATATACAGATACACACATACACACAAATTCTTGAGTTTCATTTTAAAGCTACAAAATAAATATTTGCATACTCAAAATCTATGAATAAAATATTATTTAAATTTTCCTTAAACTATATCTTAGGATATCAATTTATATATTATAGATATTTATATATTACATATAATACATAGATAATTTTCAATTATTTCTCAATGTATTAAGCATTTTGTAAAATTCCTTTGAACAACAAACTCCTTGAAGGCAGAAAATACGTTCTATTGCACTCTGAATATCTCACCATAGTGCCTGGTATACAGTAGGTATACACTACATTTTTACTGAATGAATAAATAAATAAAACCAAGTTCTGGGTGTCTAGAAGGTCTTAAAGGAAATGAGGTACACACTTCTGAACTGTATTCCATAAGCAAGAATTAATTAAGCATTCCTTTTTATGGATGATCCAAATTTGAATATGTGTTTATGCCCAAAAAGAATTTCGGCTGTTCTAGTTTCCCAAAAGGAATAGATGATTTGCATTAAGTTACTAATTATACTTTAACTCTTCTTTCACTCTAGCTGAATTTTGGCAATGGGTATATTTCCTTCTCTCTACTATCTCCGGGCCCAAAGATTCTAGTGCACCACTAAGCCATATTTTAAATGACCAGTGGTGATATAAGAAGCTTCCTCGGTTCATTTATATAAGCCTAATCACAATCTAAAAAAATTTACACAACTATACACTAAAGGTATAAACCAAAAGATTCAACTTGCCTATTTTTGCTATATAAGTTCACAGCAAATTTTCACAGGGTAAGTAATTGGTATGGAAGGACTTTGACTAAAGGCAGTCAGAACTAGTTGTCTTTCCCAGCTTTCCTTTGCCCAAATTCTTTACCTTAGTTACCTAAGGGCAAGGACTTGCGTCTTCTATTTCTTGTTTGTCCCCACAGTTCTTAGAGTGTTCTGCACATGATAAAATGTAAATGCATGTTGACTATATAAAATATATATACATAAGCTATACAGAAGTTACTAATATGGAAACTCAAAGTCACCTCTATTTCCTTATTCCCCAACATCTACATCTACTCAACTGTTAAACCTGATGCTTCTTTTTAAAACACTTTTATACCTGCTATCAAATCCCTTACCCAAGACCTAATCAGTCTACAACCTTTTTCTGTCCTCCCTGGTTGATTAAAAGGTAGGGATGGCATAATAACTCACAATAGCAGAATAACATCAATAGTAACAAGTACACTATATTGAGTGCTTACCATGTGCCAGACACTGTCCTATACACTTTGCAATTTAACTCATTTAATCCTCACAACAATTCTGTTAAGTAGAATATACAATTCTGTACACAGAATACATATATATAGGTATATAAGTCACCTAGAAATTGTCACCAACTAAGAGATAAGAAGGTTGACATTCAAAGATATTTCAAAACTTGCCTAAGGTCACATATAGGTAAGTAAGTGAAGATTTGAACCCAAGTGACTAGTTCCAAAGCCTCTGTTCTTATTACCGAAACTAAACAGTGGCATTATCAAAATGTAAAGAAAATCATTCTGTCTTTTAACACTGGTATCAAATAACAAAATCCTAGATAGAGGCTTAAAGGTTTTCCATTCATTGGTTCCACTCTGACCTGTATTAACTGCCACCACTGTTTTGCTGCTTTCGTGTGGTTCTCTGCCCTTTCTCTCACATTTTTGAACAATCATTTTTCCTGTTTCCTGGGCTTAGAACAACCTTCCCTCCCCACCTTCGAGATTCAGCTCCTAACTTAACTCTTCTTCCTTTCTGAATAGTAGAAAGGAAGATGTGAGCTCAACATTTATCCTTAAGATAAATATTGTCTATATAATTAGTAAAGTTATATACACAAAATTTGTTCTAAGTATTATATTGACTCCTCCTCCACTCTAAAAATACTAAAAGAACCTTAGGCTCTTAGAGAGTGCTCAAGTGTTTGAACAGACAATGATGAGGATGATGATGATTTTTTTAAAAGTCTTAGCAAGCTCTTAAAGTTTTATGATTTAGTTCTGTTTTATCTCAAATGTATACATTTGAGGCTGACTGCTAAATTTAAAGATGCTTAGTTGTGCCGAATCATGTGACAATCTAGTAACTCAAAACATCTTTATGATTTACTGGTATAATGTGAGTTGGAACAAGGGGAAAATGAACCTTGCTGGAAACATAAACAGATATTCCCAGTTCTGTAATAATGGCTGATAAAACCGCGTACTTAAAGGCCTCAGACTGTAAAAAGACCACCCAGAAGGGACTCCTAAGCAAGTGCCCTCTATCTTAGCAGTCATGCAGAGCCAGATAATTTACAAATGACTGAGAAGTACCTGCAAAACTTTAGCATTTGGTTGAAGAGGTTTAATGATCAGCTGCTTGCCTGCTGTGAAAAGAACCTTTTCTGAATCAGGGCCCCATGCTACTGAATACACTGGTATTCCTGTAAAAAAGAAGGGGAAAAAAACCTGATAAACTTTAATTATTATGCTTTATAAAAAGGGAGATTGTTAAGAGGATCAAAAAAGCAATGTGAGGTGTCATTTTATTTCCTCTTTATCCAATGGACCTTTCAAATTGGAGTATAGCCTGAATACAGACAGTTGGTTAATATTTACCTTTGAAAATCTACTGTGAGCAGCTGACATACTGTATTTTTAACTAATTTGTATCTTGCTCAGAAAATATGGAGTTCTTAGAAATTCCAGATACTGTGCTACTGAAATATAAAATAAAATAAAATGTACTTCATTTTTTTAAGGATATAAAGAAATATCAGAAAAGTCATGGTTTATCATTTCCCCTCATCAACAGCCATCAGTGTTTTAACTGACTCAGTGTTTAAGGTAACTTAAATTTTCCATATAAAAATACACATCGTATACTCACCTTACAGATTAATTCCCATTCCTGATGCTGCCACAGTCAACAGAACTTCCTCTCACCTGTTGCTTAAGCAGTAGACTAGGACAGAAATCATCTCATCCCAAAATGATTTATCCCTCCCTCCTACAAATTCATAAATGGCAAATCAAATATCAGATATGGGAAAGTTTTGCTATCTATCAGGTTTGGCTTTACCCTGAAAGTTTAGATAAAAAGGGCTCAAATGTCTTATAACCAGGATAAAGTTCACTCTAGTTACAGGGGAAAAGTACAAGTTTGAGTCACCTACTAAACTATAAACTGCATTAAACTTGATACTGTTTTCAATTTCCAATAGGAATTTATAGATGATATTTTTTAACTCGATTACATTTAAGGATAGTGTTTCTTAACTTGATTACTTTCTAGGTTACCTAATATCTTCTGGAAGGCTATACTTTATGTTAGCCTAGTTTTAAAAAATGACTATCATATCAACTGAAAGCATTGGTTATAGAGTAGTAATAATCCACTCACCTGGTTCAGCTGCCTATTCATTAGGCAAGTGAATCAAAGTTATACAAATAATCTATGAAATATTAACCCATTTATATTTATAAAACCAAGCTTTTAAAAATTGTCTAGGACTCCTAAATCGGGCTATTGTACTAATACTAATTGACTTTCCATGAATGAATGAATAAAGGAATCTTTCAGGAATTTACATTGTCAGTAAAATGAAATCTGAATTTGAGCATTTATGGGCAATCGGTAAGATTTATTTATTTATTTATCATGAAATGCTGTTTTAGAGATTTAACTGTTTATTTAAATGAAAAACCCACCTGATGCTGTAATCAACTGGGAGTAAATTTCAGTAAGACAAATGCTTCTCTGTTCAAGTGGCACCCTACTTCTATTGTGCCATTTTCTCCCTAATTAGAACATAATTCAATCGTGAGCAAGTCCCAGTAGTTTATAGAGGTTAGAAAGTCTAGTTTAGGGGAAAAAAAAAAAAAAAAAAAAACTCCAGTTTAAACCTAGTCCAAAAAAAAAAAAAAAAAAAAATGGAAGCGTGCCTTTCCATAGTTTAGGTTAGACACTGTAAAGCATCTAAATATCTTGTTTAGTCAATGACATCTAGGACTGTTCTGTATCAAAGAAACCCACGGAAATTCTTCCCAATAAGATGACCAAATTCAGAAGGCACTCTCCTTCTTCTGTACTTAAAATATACATTCTCTGGGAATATTTTCTGGGAGTACCCAGGAACTGACCTGGGCTTCAAAAGTAAATCTCCAAATGAACAACTTTAATAAACTCCCTAAAATATATAAGTAAAAATTTCAAGTATTTCAAATGTGGTTCTTGGTAATGACTGCAAAGGGGGGGGGACTACTTGTTAGCTAGGGTTGTAGAATTATAGGTGCTTTCTTTATTTCCATTATTATAGTTATAATTTTTGTGCAAAAAAGTAAATTAATATATTTTAATTTATAACCTATCAAATCTTCATGAATATATTCAGTAAAATTACACTTTCCTGGACTGTATACAAAACTATGACAAACATCTCCCCACAAGGAAATAATTCAGTAAATACAACTCCCATTGAGTTATACAGGATGTGACTTTAGGCCGTTAGTTGTGGTAAAAGGCACAGTTGGGGTATAGAATGAGGAACTAGGGACGCTTTCCTCTTAACTTTTAACATTTAATTTGTGGCCCCATTAAGTCAGCTATGACACCATTTCCTTGTTTATAAATCTTTCTTCAGAATACTTATCTTCCCTGTTGGAACGAGTATATAATTTATTTCCTGCTTATCAAACAATTTTTTAAAAATAATATTGTCAAAGAAACAGGTATAACTTCTAGTATAAAACAAAACAAGCTTATAGAAGAAAAGTTAAATAATTCCTTTGTTATGACATGTGGTTTTTTAAACTGCATTCCTTCAATCAAAATACAAACAATGGAAACAAACATGGAGTTCTCTATGGTAAATAAGCAACCAAAAATAAGATAAATAACTAAGTCTCATTAGTTCAACTCTCCCTAACGACTGAAAATCTAAAATGGATATAACATCAAAAAGTAAGAGATGTCTTCGTTATACTCATTCCTTATATTTATAATAAAATATTAAGTGTCAAACTACTATATATGTGAACATTTTCTTTTCTAAAAGGAGATAAGCTATTAAATACATAGCTATACAACTTCCAATTTGGGTGGTTCTGATGAAGATCATTATTTAAAGGGGATGAATTAGCTATACAAAGAAAACAATAATTTCTACTATGAGGAAATCCATCCCATAAGCATTTGAAACACATCCATAATATTTTAAATGGTTTTAGAAAATATATTTATTAAAGCATGAATTATTCCCAGTGCTACACTTCACTTTGCAAAGTCAGCATGGAAATAACAAATTTAGCCTTCAGAGTGAATTACTCTAAAACAAAGATTTTAACAAATTATGTAACAAGATGTCATTAATATTAATTTCATCCTTAACAAAAATGGACAAAAAACAAAAAATAGTTTTATAATTAATTTCTTGCTTTTTATATAGGGAATTTTTATTTATACTCCATTTCAGTTAAGACACTCAAAAAGATCTTGTTTTTCTGACTTTGTACACTAAAATCATGTGACCTTTTTGACATTTTTTAAGAAACCACATGCACCTGGGGTTGTGTTAAATGTCAGACCCTTATCTCTCTGTAAAACAAATTATCTAAATTCTTTCAACCTGTTGAAGGCATTTTAAACCACAGAAGAGGAGACAAAAATGTATTTCAATTGTTTTAAGGAAGTACATGGTCAAACATACCATGTTTTTCATATTCACACTATAAAAGTATCCCCTAAAAATGTTGTTTTTGTATGTTTTTAAGAACGCTTTGAAACAAACTGCTCACTACAATAATGAAGCATTAGCAATCTTTGCCTTGAATACAATATAGGTCTATACTGAGTGAATATAAGTAAAGTACTTGGCATCTGGCACTATAGAAACGTACCTGTTAGCTATTACTACTATTACAGAAATTACTTTGCAATGCAATAAGCAACCATTTCCTGACTATGTTATTCAAGGTAGTAGGCACCCAATTTTTCTTTTTTTGGTCAAATCATTAGGAATTCAAAAACCAAGAATGATTTCCCTTTCATTCTATTTGCAGAAGACACATACTAACAACAGGTGATCAAGTAGGATTTATTCCCAAAAAGCAACTCCATGCTCCATGGTCACAGAGTCAGTACAAGAAAAAGTATAATAAAGGCATTTGTTTTTTTAGTTTGTATCCTCAACCACCTCTCCCTTGGGGGTCTCAAATTCCCCTATAACTTCACCTTTCACCTTTATGTAACTGCAACTGCTACCAATATTTATGCCTGAAAGCAGACTCATTGATGTCGATCTTCCTATTTTTCGAAAGAAATAGGTAATCCACATTTGTATGTGAAATGTCTTGATTGTTAATGTTGGGCCTGCACCATGCTAGTGAGCCAGATTCAGCCCACAGGTCCCCTGTTTATAACCTTGGATTTTCCAGAAAGTCCCTCATTTATGAATATGTGCTTCTAACCTGCCTTTCCAAATTTGGGAATTCTGAGTGCATTTTCCCCATAAGAGTAAAAGAAGTAGCAATTTGGTTTCCAGACCCATTATACAGGTAAACTACAGTACTAAACCAATAGCACTATTATCACCTAGCCTGTAGGATTAACAATATTTATATTAAACAACTTATTCCAAGTTTCCACTACAGACTCTGGAAAGTTCAACATGGTGAATCCGAGGGTAGTAAAGGGGAAGGAGATGATTGGGAAGAATTTAAAGAAATTGAAGGAGCACTAAGAGGCTTTGGTGAAGGATCTTGGGAAAGAATTCAAATCTTCTATGACAGAGGAGGATCATAGAATCAAGATGGTTGGCAAGACACAGGTAGTAGGTGTCTTATTCATAGAGAGAAACCACAATAGTAAGCAGATATTCAAATTTGAACAGATCATCTATAAGAGAATGCTAGGATTCACTAGGGAAGTGACAGAAGCACCAAAGTAGATAAGGAGAGCGTTTAAGGCAACTTACCCAGCTGGGGACTGGCTAACAGCCAGGAGAGGCTCCTAGATGCAGGGAAATAGTAAGAGTAAAGCCTCCAGGGCTCCACACTCTGAGATGAGCTTTTATGATCTTTGTTATAAGAGAATCTTCCAACCCACACAGGTCTTGGGCCTAACATAGGGAGCTGCCTGGAGATTGCATAGAGACATTGCTCCATAAAGGGAATCCACACGGAATCCTGCAGGCATCCGAGCCTAGAGCAGCCTGAGCTGGGCACCAATCTGAGAGCCTAGAAACTGGGGAACTGTGGGCATGCATACAGCCATTGCATAGCTCAAGGAGGGACAGAAGAGCCCAGGCATTCCCACATACCCTTGAGAAGGTCCCCATCGCCCTACTGTGGGTTGATGCTGAGACTCAGATGTGAGTGGACAGCATTTTCCACAGTTTCTTGCCCTCACTGCTTGCCTGGGTAGGACCCCAGACTTTCTGGTAGCAGGCCCAAGGTGCCATTTTGAAAATTTGACACTGGGCTGCCCACCTCCCTGAGGCTAAGTTTGGGCTGATACAGCTGCAGCCCCTGACTGGCTGGGGAGGGGCAAGGAAACCAGGCTTTCCAGCACACATCCAGGATGATGCCCACCGTCATGCAACTGGTTGCTACGGAACTGAGTCTCAAACGATCTGTATTTCCACAGTTTCCTGCCAGCTCAGCCTGACTGAAAAGGGCCTCGTACTCTCTGGAGACAGGCCCAAGGTGCCATTTTGGGATTTTAAAGCTGAGGAGGGACAAGGAGGCCAAACTCTCCTACATACACCTAGAACAATTCCCACTGCCCTATTACAGGCTCCTATGAGACTGAGAAATACCCGAAAGGCAATCCCCATGGTTTCTTGCCCATGCTGCTTGCCTGAAAGGAACTCTCCATTCTTTGATTGCTATCTCACAGCCTACACCATTTTGAGAGTTTAACACTGGGCCACACCCCATCCTTGGGCCTAGATCAAGGTGAAATGGCTGTAGCCACCACCCAGCCAAGAAGGGACAGGAGAGACCAAGCTGTCCTAAGCACATTCAGGAAAATAACTCCACCCTGTTACAGACAGCTGTGGGACTCAGGACTGGCCTTCCCAACCCATTGTAGCTACCAGTAACACCAACACAGACCACTTGAGTCCCAGTGGGTGGCTTTGCCACTGCTACTACTACCTGTCCCACATCATACCAGCTACTCAGGGGCCTAAGAAACCACCCATATACCTGGGCCCCTGCTCCAAACTACTAGCTTCTGAGCGAGCCGCCTGAAGGCCCAAGAACTGGCTTCTCAGGACACACTAACACTGCTGCCAGCATAATCTGCCCTGGGCCCTAAAATCAGGCATACTTAGCAGCTGCTTCTACCAGTGGGGCCCAAAGACCAGTTCAACTGGCATTCAAGTCCCTAGAAAAACTTCACCACAGCCTCAACTAATAACTGTATCCCCTAAACCACCAAGGAAATCACAGATACCACTGACCCTATGTACTGCCTATGAAATCACACAAAGAACACGCTACTGCAGGTACCTAAAATCAAAGCCAAAGTGTCCTCCTCAACCAAAAACATATAAACATCTTCAGGGAAAAAATTTCCCCTTCAAAAGCAAGTTCAAAAATTGGAATGAACAACTGCTACATCAGATGCGCAGACATCAACAGAAAAACACAGGAAACGTGATAAAGTAAGAAAATATGATACTCCAAAGGACCACAACAATTGTCCAGCAATGGATCCCAATCAAAAAGAATAATAATAATAATGCCAGACAAAGAATTCCAAATATTGATTCCAAAGAAGCTTGATGAGATGCAAGAGAGCTCTGAAAGCCAATAGAAAGAAATCAGAAAATCAATTCAGGATATGAATGAGAAATTTACCAAGGCGATAAATATTGTTTAAAAAAAAACAAACCAGAAATTCTGGAGCTGAAAAATTCATTGAAGGAAATACAAAATACACACGAAAGCTTCAAAAATAGACTAGATTAAGCATGAAAGAATCTCAGAACTTGAAGGCAGATCTTTTGAAATAATCTAGTCAGACAAAAAAAAGTAAAAAAGAATTAGAAAGAATGAGCAAAGCCTTCAAGATGTCTGGGACTATACAAAGCAACCTTATGAATTATTGGTATTCCCAAGGGGGAAAAGAGATCGCAAAGTTTAGAAACCCTATTTAAGGAAACAATCAATGAAAACTTCCTGAAATGAGCAAGAGAGTTAGACATTCAGATGGATAAGGCCCAATAATCCCCAGGCAAATACACTGCAAAAAGGACTTAACCACGGCATATTATAATCAGAATGACTAAACTTGAAGTGAAAGAATTTTAAAATTAGCAAGAGAAAATCGTCTAGTCACCTATAAAAGAAACCCTATCAGACTAACAGCAGACCTCTCAGCAGAAACCTTATAGCCAGAAGAGAATGGGATGGCATGTTCAAAGTGCTGAAAGAAAAACACAGCCAGTCAACAATTTTTATATCCTGCCAGAATAAGCTTCATAAGTGAAGGAGAAATAAAGTCTTTCCCTGAGAAGCAAATGCCGAAAGAAATTGTCACCACTAGATTGGCCCTACCGGAAATGCTCAAAGATGTCTTAAACATGGAAATGAAAGGTAAATATTCATCATCATGAAAACACACAAAAAGATAAACCTCAAAGGTATAATAAAGCAATCACACAAAGGAAGAAGAGAAAGGAATTAAATATGACATAAGTTCAGCAAAACACAAAGACAAAAAGACAGAGAAAAAGAAACAGATAATTTATAAAACAACTAGAAATCAACTAACAATATGACAGGAATAGAGTCTTACCTATCAATTTGAACCTTGAGCATAAATGGATTAAAGGCTCCACTTAAAAAATATAGA
The DNA here is from genome assembly GCA_004363605.1 of Indri indri. Taxonomy (NCBI): domain Eukaryota; kingdom Metazoa; phylum Chordata; class Mammalia; order Primates; family Indriidae; genus Indri; species Indri indri. The sequence goes on from RJWJ010004841.1 coordinate 53,582, forward strand.
TTGGCAGAATGGATTTAAAAAAATGGTCTCACTATATGTTGCTTATAAGAAACTCACCTCACCCATAAAGACACATATAGACTGAATATAAGAGGGTAGAAAAAGATATCCATGTAGCTAAACTTATAGCAGATAAAATAGACTTTAAATCAAAAACAGTAAAAAAAGACAAAGAAGGTCATTATGCAATTATAAAAGGATCAATTCAACAAAAGGATATAACAATTCTAAATATGTATGTACCCAACATCTGAGCACCCAGATTCACAAAATAAATATACTAGACCTAAAGAAAGAGATAGAACAACTCTCACTTCCCACTCACACCAACAGAAAGATCATCAATACAGAAAATCGACAAAGAAACATTGGATTTAAATTGGACTTTGGACCAAATGGACTTAACAAACATTTATAGAACATTCCACCCAACAACTACAGAATATATATTCTTTTCATCATCACATGGACCATTCTACAAGATAGACCACATTTTAGGACACAAATCAAATATTAAGAAATTTTAAAAATCAAAAATCATATCAATTATCTTAGACTGCAATGGAATAAAGCTAGAAATCAATACGAACAGGAACTTCACATGCTATACAAATACTTGGAAATTAAAAAACATGCTCCTGAATGATCACTGGGTCAATGAAGCAATAAAGATAGAAATTTAAAAAGTTTTTGAAACATCAAGGAACTAGAAAAAGAAGAACAAACAAAACCCAAACCTAGTAGAAGAAAAAAAACAATGACGATCAGAGCAGAACTAAATAAAATTGAGACAAAAAGAACAATACAAAGAATTAACAAAATAAAAAGCTGCTTCTTCAAGAAGATAAACAAAATTGATAAACCACCAGCTAGACTAAACTAACCAAGAAAAGGAGAGGATACAAATAAACACAATCAGAAATGAAAAAGGAGACAATACAACTGATACCACAGAAATACAAAAAATCATCAGAGACTATTATGAACAACTGTACACTAACAAACTAGAAAACCTAGAGAAAATGGATGAATCCCTGAAAACATACAACCTACCAAGTTTAAGCCAGGAAGAAACAGAACTCCTGAATAGACCAAAAATAAGTAGCAAGATAGATTGTGTAATAAAAAAGTCCCAATAAAAAAGCTCAGAAGCAGATGGATTCATAGCCAAATTCTATCAGACATACAATAAGAATTGGTGCCAATCCTACTGAAACTGCTCCAAAGAACTAAGAAGGAGGGAATCCTCCCTACCTCATACTATGATGCCAACATCATGCTGATACCAAAACCAGGAAAAGATGCAACAAGAAAAGAAAATTACAGACCAGTATCTCTGATGAACATAGAGGCAAAAATCCTCAACAAAATACTATCAAACCAAATCCAATGACACATGAAAAGGATAATTCACCACAATGAAGTGGGTTTCATCCCAGGGATGCAAGGGTGGTTCAACATATGCAAATTGGGCTAGACACAATAGCTCATACTTGTATTCCCAGCACTTTGGGAGGCCAAGGTGGGAGAATTGCTTGAGGCCAGGAGTTCAAGAACAGAATAGGCAACAGTGAGACCTCATCTCTACATGCAACTGCAGTCCTAGCTACTTGGGAGGCTGAGGTGGGAGGATCTCTTGAGCCCAGGAGTTCGAGGCTGCAGTGAGCAATGATCATGCCACCGTACTCTAGCCCAGGCAACAAGGCGAGACTCTATCTCAAAAAAATATATATATGCAAATCAATAAATGTGGCCAGGCATTGTGCCTCATGCCTGTAATCCTAGCATTCTGGGAGGCCGAAGCAGGAGAACGGCTTGAGGTCAGAAGTTCAAGACTAGCCTGAGCAAGAGCGAGACCCCGTCTCTTAAAAAAAAATAGAAAAATTGGCTGGACGTGGTGGTGCGTGCCTGTAGTCCCAGCTACTTGGGAGGCTAAGGCAGGAGGATTTCTTGAGCCCAGGAGTTTGATAGTCCAGTGAGCTACAACCATGCCACTGCACTCTAGCCCGGACAAGAGAATGAGACTCTGTCTTGATAAATAAATAAATAAATGTGATTCACAACATAAACAGAATTTAAAACTAAAACCATATTATCATCTCAATAGATGTGGAAAAAGCATTTGATAAAATCCAGCATCCCTTTGGCATAAAAACCCTCAAAAAACTCAGCATGGAAGGAACATATCTCAATATAATAAAAGCCATACATGACAAACCCACAATAAACATCATAATGAATGGGGAAAAGTTGAAAGCATTTGCTCTGAGAATTGGAACAAGACAAGAATGCCCACTGTCACCACATCTATTCAACATAATACTGGAAGTCTTAGCCAGAGTGATCAGGCAAGAGAAAGAAATAAAGGGTACACAAGTTGGAAAAGAGGAAGTCAAATTATCTCTGCTGATGATATGATCTCATACTTAGAAAACCCTAAGGACTCTTCCAAAAGACAACTAGATTTGATAAATAAATTCAGCAAAGTCTCGGGTTATAAAATCAATGTACAAAAATCAATAGCATTTCTATACACCAAGAATAGCCATGCTCAGAAGCAAATGCAGAACTTAATCCCATTTACAATAGCTGCAAGAAAAATAAAATACCTAGGAATAAATTTAACCAAGCAGGTGAAAGATCTCCACAAAGAGAACTACAAATCACTAATGAAAGAAATCACAGATGACACAAACAAGTGGAAAAAAATCCTATGCTCATGGATCTAAAGAATTAATATTGTGAAAATGATACACTGCCCGAAGTAATCTTTAAATTCAATGCAATTTCTATCAAAATGCCAATGTCGTTTTTCACAGAATCAGAAAAAACAATTCTAAAATTCATATGGAACCAAAAAAGAACCTGAATAGCCAAGGCAAACTCAAGCAAAAAAGAACAGAACTAGAGGCATCACAGTACCTGAGTTCAAATTATACTACAAGGCTATAGTAACCAAAACAGTACAGTACTGGCATAAAAGTAGATGCATAGATCAACGAAATAGAATATAGAATGCAGAAATAAAACTATATACCTACAGTCAACTCATTTTTGACAAAGCAAACAAAAACAGACACTGGGGAAAGGACATACTATTCAATAAATGGTGCTGGGAAAATTGGATAGCTGTATGTAGAAGAATGAAAGTAGATGCTTATGTCTCACCATATACAAAAATTAACTCAAGATAGATTAAAGGGTTAAATGTAAGACCTGAAACAATAAAAATTCTAGAAGAAAACCTAGGAAAAACTCTTCTGGACAATGGCCTAGTCAAAGAATTTATTACTAAGACCCCAAAAGCAAATGCAATAAAAACAAAATAGTCAAATGGGACTTAATGAAACTACAAAGCTTCCACACAGTAAAAGAAATAATCAAAAGAGTAAATAAACAACCTATAGAATGGGAGAAAATATTTGCAAACTCTGTGTCCAACAAAGGACTAACATCCAGAATCTGCAAGGAACTCAAACAACTCAGCAAGAAAAAAACAAATCCCATTAAAAGTACGTAAATGACACGAACAGGAATTTTTCAAAAGAAGATATACAAAGCAAATTCAAACCACAATGAGATACCATCTTATTTCAATTAGAATGGCCATTATTAAAATAAATGTGGGCTTGGATGCAGTGAAAAGGGAACACTTATACACTGCTGGTAGGAATGTAAACTAGTATGAACTCTAATGTAGATTTCTCAAAGTACTAAAAGTAGAGGTACCATTTGTTCCTGCAGTCCCACTACTGGCTATCGAAAAGATGTAATGCTGTTTATCACAGCACAATTCACAATTGCAAAGATATGAAATCAACCTAAGTGCTCATCAATTGATGAGTAAATAAAGAAAATGTGGTATGTATATATACCATGGAGTACTACTCAGGAACAGGAAAGAATGAATAATATCTTCTGCATCAACTTGGATGGAACTAGAGGCCATTATCCTAAGTGAAGTAACTCAGGAACAGAAAAATAAATGCTTCATGTTCTCACTTATAAGTGGGAGCCAAACTATGGCTACACAAGGGCACACAGAGTGTTACTAGAACGGACACTGGAGACTCAAAAGAAGGGAGGGGGAGAGGGATGAAAAATCACCTGTTGGGTACAAAGTATAGTATTTGGGTGATGACCAGAGTTCACCACTATACACTATATACATGTAATGGAACTCAACTTTTACCTCCTAAATCTATTAAAATAAAAAAGAAACAAAGGAAAGAAAAAAGTATCTTCTATGGTACCTAGTGGGATAAGTTTTCAGAATGTCTCTGAAGATCTGTCATCTGTGAGCAACAAATTAATAGAAAAAAGAGAAAGGAAAGGAAAAAAATGGCTGAGTATGGTGACTCATGCCTATAATCCCAGCACTTTGGGAGGCCAAGGCAGGAGGATCACTTGAGGCCAGGAGTTAGAGACCATTCTTGGCAACATAGCAAGACCCTATCTCTACAAAATGATAAAAAAAAAATTAGCCAGGCATGGTGGCACATGCCTGTAGTCCTAGCTACTTGGGAGTTTGCAGTAGTAGGACCCCTTGAGCCCACGGGTTTGAAGCTGCAGTGAGCTCTGATTGTGCCACTGCACTCCAGCCTGGGCTGTTCAGAGCGAGACCCTGTTTACCTAAAAAATAAAAATAAAAAATAACAAGAAGAAGAAAGTAAAAAAGGGTATGTCTCAGCAGCAGCAACAGTTGAAAAGAACTGCAGCCTCAGCAACACAACTTGAATTTCTTGCAGTTCTTCCAAGAGGCCAGTGGTCTCTGGAAGAATTCTGTCAATTGCTCATTAAGTCATTCATCACTAAGTGAGAATGTCAAATAATTAGGCTTAACAGAAAAATCTACAAACCCGAAAGTAAATTCCCATGTCTACTAGAAGATTAAAGTAAGATTTACTTTCTAAAAGTACATTTTATTAAAAACAACAATAAATTGACTTTTTCTTTAACTGAAATTCACCCATGAATGCTTCTATGAACTCCAAATTTTCTACTCATGGATAAATATCACTTGGAGATGATCCATAGCAAACATTTAATCTCAGAAAAGAAAAACTTCCTAGTATTTCTGTTTAACTTTACTAACATTCCGTCAATATGTAGTTAAAGAAATGTAAATCATTTGAACATTATCTTAAGGGTAAACATGGGTTTTTAAAATACAGTCTGGAAACTTTTGGTAGTTAGTTATTAAAGATGCTTCACAGTATAACTTTATCATATAATTCTGAAGAATAGTTTGCAAGTTTTTTGGCAACCTGTCTCTAAAGATCAGCTGATACACGCTCAGGTAAACATTAAAACTGTTTTCCTGTTCCTAGGTAGGCCAGGCACAGTGGTGCACACTCACAGTCCCAGCAACTTGGGAGGCTGAGGTGAGAGGATTGCTTGAGCCCGGGAATTTCAGACCAGCTTGGGCAATGTTAGGGTGACACCATCTCAAAAACAAAACAAAACATCTAATTAGGAAAATTAATCTGTCACACAGAAAAAAATCATATATAATCTGAATCTCAACAGGAATGGCCACTTCTTTCTATTAACATGGAAAACTGAGATGTTCCTCTAAATAGTGTGGGTTTACCAAGTTACAGCTCATCAGCATGTCTATTCCCCTCCATTAGTGTAGAGATCAAACATACAACATAATTTGGAAAGGATGCTAATATCATGAAGTTATTGGGACTTTTTAAGTAGGGAGATACTCAATGTCTTTTCTGACTATGATTTACTTAACTAGACACCAAACACTATTCTATATAAGACATGCTTCAAATGCTTCAGAATTATTTTTTAAAAGTATTTAGCCGGTAACTGCCTTTATATAGATTTGCCAACGTAAAGAAAAAGCCCGTTAGTATTTCTTATATTTCTTATCCTGAATAATATGGTTACTGTGGCCCATCAGCCATCAGGCATCACAGAAAGTAAGAAGAAAAAGTATAAACAGAAATAAGAGATTTTAGGTTTTGAATTTGACCAAAGTCACTCTCAATTAGTATATTAAATGTTAAGGCATTTTTGTATTTTACAATTGTCAAAAATAAAATTATCAATTATAAAACATACCTTGCTGAGCTAAAGTTGATCTAAGCATCCCAGTCTTTGACCAAATTTTTATTTGTCCATCTTCTCCAACTGTACAGGGAAAAAAATTAATTAATACTTTTATCTATAGAAAATAAATTTGAACATTAAATTTGCATACAAAATCTACAGTATCTATATTATTGCATATTTAAAATTCAGATACAATTAACTTTAATTAAATGACCAAGTGCTTTATAACCATTAAATTTAATAGAACTTTGAAACAATCTTACCAAAGTAGCCTAACTTTCATGACTAAAATTTTTATTTTTTCCTTCAATCTTAGAAGACTTATGAGTATATTATTCAAATAATGTTTCCACTGTCACTGCAATATCCATCATAGAATTCTAAGAAAATTGGTTTCAGTGTAGTAAGGAGAGCTGCAGCCATATTTCAGTGCGTTGGGAACTGAATATGGTGAGGTAATAGACTACTCTTTTGAACAGCTAGGCTAAAAACGGAAGAAAGAAAGAGGAAGTTATAGCTAGAGAAAGTTGTTTGTTAAGGGAGGGATTTTTATTTGTTTCTTCTTAATTTTTAAGATGAGTGATGTACGAACACATTTATATGCTGACAAAGAAACCACTGGAAAAGTAGAGGTTAAAGATAATAAGCAAGAGAAGGGACAATTCACTGAGAAAAGTCCTAGAGAAGGCCCAAAGGATAGGTATTACAGTTTTGTTTTCAAAATACTAAGGGGATACAAATGTTTTCATTACATGGATAGCTTTTATGATACTTAAGTCAGGGCTGTTAGTGTGCCCATCGCCAAAATAGTGTTCATTGTACCTAATAAGTAGGTTTTTACCCCTTCCCCCCTTCTTGACTTCCAATGACTTTTACTTCTCTCTGTGCCTGTACGTGCCCATTGATTAGTTCCAAATTATTAGAGAATACATGTGGTGTTTGTTTTTCCATTTCTGAGATACTTCACTTAGGATAATGGCCTCCGGTTCCATACAAATTTCTGCAAAAGACATTAATTCATTCCTTTTTATGGTTGAGTAGTACTCCATGGCATATATATACACCACGTTTTGTAAATACATTCATTAATTGATGGGCACATATGTTAATTTCACATCTTTGCAATTGTGAATTGTGCTGCAATACACATTTGAGTACAGGTGTCTTTTTGATAAAATGACTTCTTTTCCTTTGGGTAGATACCCAGTAGTGGGATTGCTGGGTCCAATGGTAAGTCTATATTTATTTCTTTGAGGAATCATCATACTGTTTTCCACAGCAGTTGTACTAATTTGCAGTCTCGCCGACAGTGTATAAGCATTCCTTCCTCCGTGCCTTCGCTTTAGCATCTATTGTTTTTTGACTTTTTAATAATAGCTATTCTGACAGAGATAAGGTGATATCTCACTGTGAATTAAATTTGCATTTCCCTAATGATTAGTGATGAGTATTTTTTCACATTTTTGTTGGCCAGTTGTCTAACTTCTTTTGAAAAAACTTCTGTTATGTCTTCTGCCCACTTTTTAATGGGGTTGTTTTTTCTTGTTGATTTGAGTACTTTGTAGATTCTGGATATTAGCCCTGTATTGGATGTATAATTTGTGAATATTTTCTCCCATTCTATAGTTTGTCTATTTACTGTGTTGACTATTTCCCTTGCTGTGCAGAAACTTTTTAATTTAATTGAGTCCCATTTATTTATTTTTGTTATTGCTGAAATTACCTTTGAGGTCTTAGTAATAAGTTCTTTGCCTAGACCAATGTCTAGAAGAGTTTTGCCTACACTTTCTTCTAGAATTGTTATGGTTTCATGCCTTACATTTAAATCTCTTATCCATCTTGACTTAATTTTTGTATATGGCAAGAGATAGGGGGTCCTATTTCATTCTTCTGCAGGTGCCATACAGTTTTCCCAGCACCATTTATTGCATAGGGCTTTCTTTCCCCACTGTATGTTGTTGTCTGCTTTGTTGAAGATAAGTTAGTTGTAGGTAGATGGTTTTATATCTGGGTTCTCTGGTCTATTCCATTGGTCTATGTCTCTACTTTTATACCAATGCCATGCTATTTTGGTTACCATAGCCTTGTACTATGATTTAAAGTCTGGTAGTGTGATGCCTCCAGATTTTTTTCTTTTTGGTTGGATTGCTTTGGCTATTCAGGCTCTTTTCAGTTGCAAATGAAACATAGAATTATTTTTTCCAGATCTGTGAAATACGACATTGGTATTTTGATGGGTATTGCCTTGAATTTGTAAATCACTTTGGGCATATGGACATTTTAATAATGTTGATTCTACCGATCCATGAGCATAATATATTTTTCCATTTGTTTGTGCCATCTGTAATTTCTTTCATCGGTATTTTATACTTTTCCTTGTAGGGCTCTTTCACCTCCTTAATTAAGTATATTCCTAATATTTTATTTTCTTTGTAGCTATTGTGAATGGTACTGGGTGACTTTTATTGGTATATAGAAATGCTACTGATTTGTGTACATCTGTTTTGTAACCTGAGACTTTGCTGAATTTACTTATCAACTCTAGGAGTCTTTTGGTGGAGTCTTTGGGATTTTTCTAGATACGAGATTATATCATCAGCAAAAAGTGATAGTTTGACCTCCTCTTTCCTGACTTGATACCCTTTATTTCCTTCTCTTCCCTGATTGCTCTGGCTAGGACTTCCAGTACCATGTTGAATAGAAGTGGTAACAGTGCACATGGTATGGTAGTTTTAAAACATATCTACAAATTCTTCATTATTCTTCCTTTCAAGAGGTGCAGCTTAATTCCCTTCTCTTTCAGTATGGGCTGCACGTAGTGACTTTCTTCTAACAAACAGAATGTAATGAAAATTATGGAGTATGACTTCTGAGTGTGTGTCACAAAAGATACTGTGGCTTCTATCTTGCTTTCTTTTTGTTCATTGGGAGAAGCCAGCTGCCACGTTGTATTAATAAAAATACTTAAACAGCCCTATGGAGAAGACCATGTGGCAAGGAATTATGGTCTCCTGCCAAAGCCAGAGAGGAACTAAGGCCTCTTACCAACAGCCATGTGAGTAAGCCATCTTGGAAGTAGATTCTCCAAATCCCAGTCAAGCCTTCATATAACTGCAGCCCCATCCAACAACTTTACTGGAACCTCATGAGAAACTCTGAGTTAGACAGAACCACCCACCTAAACTGCTCCCTAACCCACAGAAACTGTCAGATACCATATGTTTAGCATTTTAAGTCACTAACCATTGGAGTAATCTGTTATGCAGCAATAGATAACTAATGCAATAGGTGAAGATAAGACTCCTTGGAGTAGGGCAGAGGATAGGAAAGAGACAGAAGAGGGATAAAATGAGAATATTTTAAATTTTAGAATTTTAAAGAATTACAACTTTTTATTTATCACATATTTGACCACTCCTAAAGCCTTCTTTTATAGGATAGTCTCCTAAAGTAATATAAGAAAACTAACAATTAATATCACATGCTGAATTATAACATTTATATAGTGGTCTAGATAAATACTGTGCCAATTATTTGCTATTAGACAGGAAAAGACAATATTGCTAAATAAAAATACTCTGTTTCTTCGGAAATTTTTCTTAAAAAATTCATGTAAAATGTCATTTTCGCAAATAACTTACCTGTAACTAATGCTGTTCCTTCATAATTCCATCTTCCTGCAAGTACAGCTCCACAGTGAGCTTCTACACTTTTTTCCACTCTTCCTAACTTGGATATCAGATGAAATTTACCTAAAAGAAATTACATTTGAAAAATCTATTTTATTAAATTAATTTATTGAATCAACAAACATAAGTTGAGTACTTGCTACTAGACTAGTTATAGTAAGTAGGCAAACTAGGCACTGGAGGCATAAGAGCAAATAATATAATTATTCTTAATCTCAAGGAAGAAACAAATCTATTGGAAAACAGACAAAAAAAGAATCGTAAACCTTGAAACAAGTAGTATAATAGACATAAGTAGTGCGATCATAGTTCAGAGGGACAATAAAACTCTGCTGTCATATATACGGTGGGGGGGTAGGGAGTGTCAAGGGAAATGTCAAGAAAGCCTTCTATTTAAGCAGAGTTTTACGGTCGTGACTTTTTTAACAGGCTATAGAAAAGCTGAAAAAAGTATAAAGAAGAGGAACCAAAATAGTAAAATGAACAGTCGCAGGTTTTAAAATACTTGTCTTATATGATCTAGCACTGTGCTAGGTAACAGGTAGACAAAAAGTAGGCCACTTAGCTACTGTCCTCAAAAAGGAAATAAATAGGCAAAAAGTAAAAATCTTGTAACTTTAAAGGCCATAAGCAAATTATACATGATGTCAACGGGACAAACCAACTGTGCAAAGAATAAGTGATAAAAGAGGCTAGGTGCAGTGGCTCATGACTGTAATCCTAGCACTCTGGTAGGCCAAGGTGGAAGGATTGCTTGAGGTAGGCAGTTTGAGACCAGCCTGAGCAAGAGTGAGACCCCATCTCTACAAAAAATAGAAAGATTAGCCAGCATGATGGTGCACACCTATAGTCCCAGCTACTCAGGAGGCTGAGGCAGGAGGATCACTTGAGTCCAGGAGTTTGATATTGCAGTGAGCTATGATCATGCCGCTGCACTCTAGCCAGGGCAACAGAGTGAGACTCTATCTCTATTTACCAAAATAAAATAAAATAAAATAAAATAAAATAAGTGATAAAAGAATATAAGAAATAATCAGTGTGGTTTTTGAATGATCATTAAGTCTAGTAATATGTAGCCAATAATAAAATAATAAAAGTACAGTGCTATGGTTTGAATGTGTCCCCCAAAATTCACTTTGAGTATGTTCCCCAAAGTTCATGTGTTGGAAACATAATCTCCAATGCAACAGTGTTAAGAGGTAGGACCTTTAAGAGGTGATTAGGTCATGAGGGCTCTGCCCTCATGAATGAATTAATGCTGTTATCAAGGATGTGGGTTAGTTATTACAGGAGAGAGTTCCTGATAAAAGCATGAGTCCAGCCCCCTTCCCTCTTTCAACCTCTCTCACCCTCTTGCCTTCTGCCATGGGATGTTGCAGCAAGAAGGCCCTCGCCAGATGCTGAGCAGATGCCAGCACCATGCCCTTGGACTCCCCAGGCCCCAGAACTGTGGGCCAAATAAATATCTATTATAAATTACCCTATCTCAGGTGTTCTAATAGCACAAAAGGGGCTAAGACATACAGTCAAACTTCTCCCCAAATCAAAAAAATGTATTTTTTTTCACAATAAAAGAATAATATGGCTGCCTCATCACATTTGGCTCAGAGAATTTACTTTGTTTAAAATCACTTTTCACTTATTGCTTTTCAAGATTGTAACCTAATATTAACAATTTATTAAAAATATATTTAAGTCAGATGCCTAAGATAGCTTTAAAACATTTAATACCTAGCACCCTGTACCACCTACCCATTCCCACCAACAAAGTCATTTCCTTTTTTCTATACACAGCACACTTTATTTGTAGTGCTGTTGTAGCATTTTTTACTGGTCTTTGATTCCTTTCAGGACAGGAGACCATGTCTTAGCCATATTTTTATTTGGAGTAATGTATTTACATAATCAGCACTTGTTAAATTTAACCAACTCAGAAACCAAAAATTGGCCTACTTTGACTTTCCCTACTCTCTCATTCGTTTTGATGGCTTTCTGTACCCATTATTCATTTTCCAGGCTCTCAACAATAAGCTACCCTTTTCTTTCATCTAACCATCCACTAGCACCATCTACTTTTCACCATGTCTTCCTCTTAATTTTACCTTTACTGCTGGGTCATTTTTCTAATGTAACAAGATTACTTTGAATTTGTGCTATTGTTACTCTCCTTATGAGACTAAATTAATTTGGATATACTTTTTTAATGCATTGCTTTACAAAGAAAATAAAAGGGGGGAAACTCTCAAAAAAGGAAACTGTAAAGATGACAGACATATAGTAAGGGGGAAGCTAATCATGTGGCCATTATTTACTTTATACAGGTCTGTTTCAATTAATATTAGCATACTGCCTAGCACACAATATCCACATAATTGTTGTACATAACGAATGAATCCATTACTAAAGAGATTAGCCAAATAACTCTTAACCGGAAATGTGGAGTTCAGAAATTGTCTTTCAAACTATTCCATTTTTTAGAAATTTTATGTATTTAGATCACTGATATTTCTTATTCTAAAAGACCTAATATCGATTTTTCTGACAAGTGCTAAAATTACTCTTGCTTCCCATAACCTCATAGAAGACATATCCTGGGACAACTGAGGTCATTTTTTATTAGATTTGGCACTCAGTAAATCTTTGGCCTCTGTATTTTGTCTGATTGTTATAAATTGCTTAAATAGCAAGGTAAGGTAAAATTTATAATCAAATATTTAAAGCCCATAATTATCCATTTAACTATTTTGGTTCTTCTTCTCTATAACTTTCCCAGCTTTTCTATAACGTTTTTAAAATGCAAGACCAAAACTAGAGATCAATTAATTTATTTCCGATTACTTGCTTGGAGTTGGAGTTGGAAAGAGAATGTAACCAGGATGATTCATTTATCCATTTATTAAACAAGCAATAGATGATTTGGATTAAAAAGATGGATAGGTAAACCCTGAGGAGTGAAATTAATCTTTTGTTATATAATAAAAGATGAATCAATACAAACTAAAAATAGGAAAAAGTTACAAATGAGAAAAGGAACAGAATAAGTAGATTTTTTAAATATATGAAACACATTTTTAAAAATTAAAAGTGCCTTACGAAATATCCACGGGAACGTGAAAAGACTTGGAACAGTGTGTTAGGAAAAAGGGCACACAAGTACGTTTGCAGACCACTTAATAGTAGAAATATTTTGGCAATGGCTATGAAAAGTCACAAACAGATTGTAATGGCTAACTTCTGATACAAAAAAATGAACATATAAATTTTAAAATGGACATATTAACCAATAAGAGAATATGTGAATTATTTTAAGATATCTAATACAATGTAAAAAACTTAACTTTCACTAAATACAATTTAAGGAGTGTTTAATGGCTTTACAAAAGGTTTTGTACCAAAACTGCTTTAGATGAAAGTTCCCCTGGTACATTTTAAATATTCTAATTATGTTTTTGGCCAGGCATGGTGTCTCATGTCTGCAATCCTAGCACTTTGCGAGGCCAAGGTGGGAGGAACACCTCAGGAGTTCGAAGCCAGCCTGGGCAACATAGCGAGAGCTCATCTCTAAAAAAATTTTAAAATTAGCTGAGCATGGTGGCTCACACCTGCAGTCCCAGCTACTTAGGAAGCTGAGGCAGGAGGATCGCTTAAGCCCAGGAGTTTGAGGCTGCAATGAGCTATGATGGTGCCACTGCACTCCAGCCTTGGAGACAGAGTGAGACCGTGTCTCTAAAAAATAAACAAATAAATAATTCAACTATTTTTATATGTAAATCTTTAACATATTGTTAAAGAAACATCTCTAAAAAGTAGTATACAGCTTCATGAATATTTAAAAAGAGGAAATAATATTGAAGAGAAAAATATTGGTGAGACAAAATACTTGGCAAAAGTCTGCTCTGTGTACTTCAGGACCTGCCCCAAATCTCAGAGATTTTTTTTTTCCAGTGTTGTCATTAATACAGAAGAGGGAGGGAGGCAAGCAAAGGGAACACTGGAAGAGTGATCAACAAATTCAAAAACTGTTACTTCCTTTTCTGCCAGCCCGGAGGGAGAAAAACCAAGAAGATAAAGTTGGAGAAAACGAGAAAAAGAAATGCTTAAACAATGAATTAAATCTCGAAGGATTTGTTTTTTTAAAGTATTGGGTTAACATCATGCAAGACGAACAAGTTCTAGGGACCTGCATACAACAATGCGCTTATAGTTAATACCACTGTCCAGTACATTTAGAAATTGAAGAGGGTAAATCTCACGTTATGTGTTTTTTTTACCACAATTTAAAAAGTATTTGGTTAAAAAAAGAACATAGCATTGATATATAAAATGTCCTCAGATGTTTATGTGGCAGGAGAAACCTTGACTACCTTCCAATGGCATCTACCTTCTTTGAAACTTTATTTTTTATTTCTGGATGCTGTTTTCTGTCTCACCCTTCCAATTCTTTTCTTTGCTCTATCATCCTTTTTTCCCATACTTTCACAAAATCCCAGATATCCTCCCATCCCAGCCTAGGAGAAAAATACTCAACTACTCTACTTTGGTTCTCTCTTCTCTTTACATCTAGTTGTGGTACGTTATGTTGTCTTATTTTTTTGTTTGTTTAGTAAACCTAAAAATAAAGTTACATGTTACAGTTTCTCAAGTCTTAATATATTTCCCTTGCTACTCTTGCAAATTTATCTTTTAAATTATATTTGTTTTACTTTAGATTTTTTTTCTTATCAGAAAGTGTTTTATTGAAAGCCAATGTGAAACATATACCCAAGCAATCATTCTTTAGTTACTTATGAATAAATAATGTTAAAAACTCAGGGAAACACTTGGACAACAGAAATTATCAGGACTAATTATGTTTACTGTCCAAATTCACCAGATAAAAGTCAATCCTCATATACCGTTGAGTTTAAATGAAAAAATGTAAGGAAAATATATGGTATGCTACCTTCTGTAATAAAAAAGGTGAAATGAGAAAATGTACATCTATCTGTTTATTTCTGCCAAAAGAAACATAGGAAGGATAAACCAAAGAGATTGGTTACCTACAGGGAATCAACAGAAACAGGGTGTATGGGATTGAGTGCATGAAGTTAGTGACATTGCTCTCAGTATATTTGTTTAATATAGTTTTGACTTTGTGGAAGCATCCATGTTAATGTTTTACATATCTAAAAAATAATCAAATCAGTAAGATGGTAGACAGGGAGACCTTAAGTGGAAAACAAACAGAAATACATACGTCTACCTACATTTCAAATGAATAACATAAACACACTTAAGCAGGGGGGCAATGCAAGTAACTTTTGAACACAAGACTTTGACTCTATATCCTCAGTCTGAAGATAGAAACAACAGTAAACAAATACTGAACTCTAATTAGATTAATTTTTGCAGCAGAATGGGTTAGCAATTCTAAAACTACTGTGTATTATAGAATTAAACAAATAAACAAATATATTGAGAATAATGGGAAACAGATTTCCTACTATTTCCAAGTACAGAAAAAGGAAAGATTAGAATTAACCCTGTGGTGCTGAATTAGAATTGATAGTATCAGAATGAACTCATGGCTTTTAATACAAATAGAAAGAAAGACATAGAGACATAGTTATAGATATACATTTTTTATACATATTCATATTAATAGTTCTTAGCTCTGTCTGCTGAAATGGCCTTGAAGCAAACACACGCTACTGGAATGAGCACAGCTAGCACTGCTGTCTTGTTTTTTAAATACCGCTAACCAACAGAAAAAGAACAGGTCTCCTTGGAAAATGGCTGATTTGGGGGCTGGGACTGCGAAAGTACAAAATAAGCCTAGAACATCTTGTGCCAACAAAAAATACTCAAAAAATGATGAGGACACATCCAAAAAAAAAGAAAAAAAAAATCATTGGCTGGCTTAATGGGGACCCACTGGCCAAATCTGGAACAATTTTAAATCAAAATTTTAAAATGATAGTAATAGAATAGTCATGAAATAAAATAAGAATCTACGATTCTAATCTGACCAAACAAATAAATAAATAGGCATGGGACAGGAAGCTCTTCTTGGAGTAGAATATCAACTAATCAATATGGAAGGAACAATAGATTTAGAAAAATCACCATTTGGCAAACTATCTAAGTTATAGATGATTCAGCCAAGAATCATCAATAGATGCTAAGAGAGTGGGAGGAAGTTTGATAAGGAAGAGAATATTTTTACATAGTCTCAAAATATCCTCTCACAAATTATTTATGAAAAGGAAAAATGGTAAATTAACAGGGGATTAATTTAATGAATACTTACCAAGTAATTAAAGTTAACATCACCAATAATGGGTCAAACCAACATCATGAATCTCCAAATCTGATGCTCTGAGTATTCCTGCTAAAACTGTGTAAATTGAATCTAATTGTGATGATACATTAAACACAAATTGGGGAACATTCTATAAAATAACAGGCCTGTATTCTGCAAAACCATCAAGATCACAAAAGTAAGACTGAAGAGGTGTTCCAGATAAAAGGAAGCTAAAGAGACATGACAAAAGCAGTATGTTATCCTTTACTATCAAAAACAAATTTCTACAAAAGACATTATTAGGACAATTGTTGAAGTTTAAACATGAACTGTACATTATATAATAGTATTGCATCAATGTTAGATTTCCTGATTTTGATCAATGTATTATGGCAATATAACAGAAAATCCTTATTCTTAGGAAATCAACTGAAGTATTTATGGTTAAAGATGTATGTCTGCAAATTACTCTCAAAACTTTCAGAAAAAAATTTTGTTTATGTGTGTATAGAAAGAGAGAAAGGAGAGCCAATGGTAAAGTATAAAAGAAAATATTAAACTAGTGAATCTGGATAAAGGACACACAGGAATTATTTGCACAATTCTTACAACTTTTCTGTAAATGTTAAATTACATTCAAGATAAAGAATTTTTAAAAAGCAACCTTTTATTATGTGAGGTAACCTAAATTCTAGCTGTGGTTTAGAGCCAATCTTCTAAGCATGAGGTACTGCCCCAAGTGCTTTCATACATACAACTCATTTAATCAAGTTTCAAAAAAAAAAAGTTTAAAAAAAACAAAACTACCACAAGTGTCTCTGTAAATGAAGTGTAACCTGATGTTACTGTTTGCTATAACATCCCTTCTCTCATCTGATTTGCAAGATCCCACTTCGCTTTGTCTTCCCTTTGCATATGGGTGGCCTGAGGCTTGACATGCTCTGAGTGTCCCATTCCCTTGACTAAAGTGATTCTTTCAATAATGAGCACATGACCCAAGGTCATTTAGGGTCCCTCTGCAACTTGACTGCAAGAGATATTGAGGAAGAAGCAGTCTTTCTGCCACATTTCTTATCTAGTATGATGAGCCCCAGGCTACTGGCCACCAATACGCTCACCATGTAGAGAGAAGCTACATGATATTCTTACCCAAGAGATGGTAAGAACAGAGGCCTTAATGTAGCTAATGCTTGATATACTCCTAGAGCTAAGTGAATCAAAAAATTTCTTTTGTGCATAAGTTAGCCAAGTAAGTCTCTGTTACTTTTAATGAATGTACCCCTAATTGACACTGCAGATAAAGTATAATACAGATGAAAATAGTTGAACTATTTGTAAGAAAACAAAAAAAATTCCCTTGAAAAGTAGAAAAATCATGCTTTCTATTCAACAATATTAAATCTATGGCCAAATTATATAAATCTTCAACTCTGTAACTGGAAATTAATATGTACTAGAAAATACAGGATATATTTAAGAGATCACTTACTAAATGGGTATGTATATCCATATCTTTTTAGTGTGGCTATGTCATTAAGCTAAATTTGAAGAAATTAGAAACTAAAACTTTGATTAAATCTTAACTCGACTCATAAGAGCACTGAAAAAGTTAGGCCAAAGGCCCAGATTCAATCCCAGTATATACCGGTTTAATTCACTTTCTTCCATGACAGTAGTTTTATAGCCTATACACAAACCAAGTGACTGTACAGAAATAAAATATGTGGATGAAGGTATGCAAATCCATAAATAGTTTTGTAAAACAGCTCAAAGCATAAATCATACTAATATATCTTTTAAATACAAAGATGAGCATGTACCATTTACTAAAAACTTACCATCGGAACTTGTGAGGACAAAGCTTTCTGCTTGAGTCTGTTTCTTTACGCCTAAACTTTTTGGAAACCAGTGAAGATCTATAGGGTAAATATCATCAGGAAGCTTTACTATTTGACTTGTTTCACTGGTTAACAAGTTCCACTTCACTATCTGATGATCATCACTACATGAATACAGCTCTTCAGCAGTAGTCCAGCCCACACAGCTTACTAATTCTTGATGTGTCACCATGTTAAGGAGATATAAAACATATATAAAAGTCTTAAATCTTAATAAAATAATTCATAGATGCAGATTAGAAGAAGAAAGTAAAATAGGGTAAAATATTTTCAAATTTCTAAATGCATTTTTCATTTATGATTTTGATATTTTTTCCATATAAAGAAAAATAAGCATCTATCAAAACAGTTAACAATGGACTGCAAGAAAGAAATCTAAATGCCAAAAGGAGGGCGAAAAAGATTTGACAACATGAAAATTTACAACTTGCGTTATAAAATATTCCATAAAGAAAGCCAAAAGATACACCAAAGAAACCTAATAGATCAAAAATATGAAAGGATCTACACTAAACTGTTGGAGAATAGGTAGAGACAAAAAGGAACTAGGGCCAAGCGTGGTGGCTCACGCCTGTAATCCTAGCACTCTGGGAGGCCGCGGTGGGTGGATTGTTTGAGCTCAGGAGTTCAAAACCAGCCTGAGCAAGAACGAGACCCCGTCTCTACTAAAAGTAGAAAGAAATTAATCAGACAACTAAAAATATATAGAAAAAATTAGCCAGGCATGGTGGTGCATGCCTGTACTCCCAGCTACTCGGGAGGCTGAGACAGAAGGATTGCTTGAGCCCAGGAGTTTGAGGTTGCTGTGAGCTAGGCTGATGCCACGGCACTCTAGCCCGGGCAACACGGTGAGACTCTGTCTCAAAAAAAAAAAAGGAACTGGCCGGGCGCGGTGGCTCACGCCTGTAATCCTAGCACTCTGGGAGGCCGAGGCGGGCGGATTGTCCTGAGCTCAGGAGTTCGAGACCAGCCTGAGCAAGAGCGAGACCCCGTCTCTACCAAAAATAGAAAGAAATTAATTGGACAGCTAAAAATAT
>RJWJ010004842.1:0-72438 GCA_004363605.1 Indri indri
AAAAAAAAAAAAAAAAAAAAAAAAAAAAAAAAAAAAAAAAAAAAAAAAAAAAAAGAAACCTGACAAACAGATCATACAGAACCAACTTAACAATTAAAATCACATCAAAGAGGCCGGGCGCGGTGGCTCACGCCTGTAATCCTAGCACCCTGGGAGGCCGAGGCGGGCGGATTGTTTGAGCTCAGGAGTTCGAAACCAGCCTGAGTAAGAGCGAGACCCCATCTCTACCAAAAATAGAAAGAAATTAATTGAACAACTAAAAATATATAGAAAAAATTAGCCGGGCATGGTGGCGCATGCCTGTAGTCCCAGCTACTCGGGAGGCTGAGGCAGAAGGATTGCTTGAGCCCAGGAGTTTGAGGTTGCTGTGAGCTAGGCTGATGCCACGGCACTCACTCTAGCCCGGGCAAAAGAGTGAGACTCTGTCTCAAAAAAAAAAAAAAAAAAAAAAAAAAAATCACATCGAAGGCCGGGCATGGTGGCTCACACCTATAATCCTAGCACTTTGGGAGGCAGATGCAAGAGGATCACTTGAGGTCAGGAGTTAAGAGACCAGCGGGGTGGGAAAACTGAAGGAAGCCTCAAAGCCACATGTGACCTTCTGGATCCTTAAGTGCGGCCTTGTGACTGAACCCAAATTTCACAGAATCATTCTGTGAAGTTTGGATTTGGTCAAGCGGCCACACTTGGGGACCTAGAAGGCCACATGTAGCCTTGAGGCTGCAGGTTCCCCACTCTGGCACAGAGGCTGAGGCAGGAGGAGCGCTTGAGCCCAGGAGTTTGGGGTTGCAGTGAACTATGGTGATGCTACTGCACTCTAGCCTGGGCAACAGAGACCCTGTCTCAAAAAAAAAAAAAAAAAAAAAGCGTATTGAAAAAAATTGGCCACTATCTAGAAAAAGAAATTTAAACACAAAACAAAGAAAGTATGAGTGGCTATCTGAATGATTTTCAGATAGAGTAGGTTCTTGAAAGTGTCAAAGTATTACCAGTAAGTCTGTTCAAATGAAATATTAGCTTTCTCTGTATCAAAAATTACCCCAAAAGGCAAAATAAGACAAAGGACAAACTTGGAAAATATTTCTTAACAAATAAAAGACGAAGGCTCAGGAGTTCGAGACCAGCCTGAGCAAGAGCGAGACCCCGTCTCTACCAAAAATACAAAGAAATTAACTGGACAGCTAAAAATATATATATAGAAAAAAATTAGCCGGGCATGGTGGCGCATGCCTGTAGTCCCAGCTACTCGGGAGGCTGAGACAGTAGGATTGCTCAAGCCCAGGAGTTTGAGGTTGCTGTGAGCTAGGCTGATGCCACGGCACTCGCCCCAGGCGAGAGAGACTCTGTCTCCAAAAAAAAAAAAAAAAAAAAAAATACGAAGGCCAATATGTACGAAGATATTTAAAGTTGGATAGAGCTGAAGCCCATTCTAAGTGAAGTATCACAAGAATGGAAAAACAAGCACTACATGTATTCACCATCATATTGGTATTAATTGATCAACACTTATGCGTACATACAGTAGTAACATTCATCGGGGTTTGGGGAGGTGGGAGGGGAAAGGAGGGCATGGCTATATTCACACCTAATGGGTGCAGTATGCACCACCTGGAGGATGGACATGCTTGAAGCTCTGACTCAGGCACGGCAAAGGCAATATATGTAACCTAAACATTTGTACCCCTGCAATATGCTGAAATTTAAAAATATACATATATTTAAAATTACTAAGAAAAAGGCAAAGGCATGAAGAGGCAATGCACAAAGAAAGAAAACAAATGGTCAATATATTTTTTAAAGGCCAATCATACTAAAAATGCAACTTAAAACATCAATAAGATATCTTTTTTTTGCCTGTCCTACTGGCAAGAACATTTTTAAGTCTATACTTAATGCTGACAAGGATGAGGTGAGACTAACAGACATCAGCACTAATGACAGAAATATAAACTAGAATTAGCTTTCTGGAAAGCAATTTGGCAATATACATCAAAACCTCATACTTTCTGATTCAGAACACTCTAGGAAATAATCAAAGATGAGATCAAAGATTAATGTACAAGGACATTTCCTGTAGAATTACTTATTAACAGTAAGAATTTATATATAATCAAAATGGGTAATATAGTAAAATGATACATTGATATGATAAATAACAGACTTAAAGCCAATTTTTTATAACTTACAGGGAAATTATTCACATCATAATTAAAATAAAAATAGAATACAAAATCATGTGCAATGATTAACTATTTTAAAATAATATTTGTAGGTATAAAAATTGAGTAGAAATATAGAACAACAAACTACTCTGAAGGATAAAACTATGGGTAAGTCCAGTCTTCTTTACACTTTCTTTAAAAAGAAACTTGGGGTTTTAATTTTGCCCTTGTTTTTCTTTTAATGATCTGAAAGTTTACTTAACTAAAACTCACCTGAGAGATAGTACATGGAATGAAAATAGTCATAGGAACCTGGATTCTGGGTAAGTCACTAAATTTGCATTTCTTCAACTGTGCAATTGGGTTAATACCGCCTTTAAAGAATTAGAAGGAATAATTAATGCATTTAAATTAATGCATTTTTACTTTAATTGTAGAGATGTTTGGTAAAGACATATGTTCTCCTTAGCTTATAAACTCAGTAAGATTTTTTTTGAGGTGGGGTCTCACCATGTTGCCCAGGCTGGTCTTAAACTTCGGCCTCAAGGATCCTCCTGCCTCAACCTCCTGAGTAGCTGAGATCACGGGCATGTGCCACCATACCCAGTTCTCAATGAAATATTTTTTAAGTCCTTTGTCGTTTTTTTTTTTTTAGACAAGAAAAGGGAGCACGGTGGGTGGACTTAATGTGCTCATTACCCATTTTATTTGAATGAATAAATACTTAAGAATAGCTGAGAAAAATGCTAGAAAATGAATAATGAAGGGTACCTGATCCTTTAAAATATTCAAACAAGAAAAAGTAGAAAGAAACAGTAATTATGACTATGTGGTATGACAGAATAGATAAATCAAATGAACAAAATAAAGTTCAGAAATGGACTCAAGTATCTCTGGAAGTTTAGCATATGATAAATGGTGGCATTTCAAAATCAATGAAGAGATTCCATGTTATACCTCCAATTAAATAAAGAAAAAAAATCAATGAAGAGAAATCACTACATGGTACAAAAACAACTGGCTAGCTAGCCATTTGAAAATAAACAGTAAAAGTTGGACTCCTATCTCATTCCTTACATCAAAATAAGTTCCAAAGTGATCAAATATTTAAAAGTAAACAGTAGAAGATAGCATAGACAAAGAGGCAGAACATAAACCTAGAAACCATAAAGGAAAAAATAACCAAATTACATAAAAATTAAGACGCTTCCATATGTCAACACATCTCAAAGCTTAAAAACTGGGAAAATTTTGCTACATTTGCTATAAACATCACCAAGGCCAACTTCCCCATATGCAAAAAACTTAACTTTTTAATTTAAGGTGCTGTTAAGTTTCTTTTACCCTGATGAGCCTATAAATTGCCAAATCTTTTTGAAAGAGAATTTGTCACTTGCCATTAAATTTTTTAAAATGCATATTCTTGGACTGAGTAATTCCAGTTCAGGGAATTTATCCCACAGACACACTCACACAAGTGTGCAAGGACATGTACATGAACATTCACTGCGGTATTACTGGAATGTCTCAAATATTCATCAATGGGGGACTTATCATTCATGAAAAGAATGATTTATTTAAAACGATGATATAATAACCTATATTAAAAACAAAGTTGAGACAAGGAAATTTGATAATAGCATTTGTAGCATGATTCTACTTCTAAATCACCAGAATAAAAATTTTTTTAAAAATTGGAAAAATAGACACCAGCCCTTTAACAAGTGTTTTTATCCCTAAGAGATGACGTAATTCACTTATATGGCCTTTCCTTTTACAAGCATTTAATATTTTTGATGCAAAAAATATTTAACTCAGAAATGTGTAAGCACACAGCATGAAAGAATACAAATACATTAATGGAACAGAATAGAGAGCCCAGAAACAGATTCACACAGAAATACAGTCAACTGATATTTGGCAAAGGAGCAAAGGCAATATGATGGAGAAAGGATAAACTTTTCAACAAATGGTGGTGCTACAACTGGATAGCCACAAGTAAAAAAAAAAACAAAAAAAAAAACCTAGACACAAGACTTCACATCGTTCACAAAAATAAGCTCGAAACAGGTTACTACCAAAATATAAAACATGCAAAATTCTAAACCTCCTATGACATAACATATGAGAAAATCTTGATGACCTTGGGTTTGGCAGCAACTTTTTAGTTACACCAAAGATACAAGCCATGAAAAGAAATACAGCTGACCATTGAGCAACAGAGGGGTAAGGGGCACCGATCTCCAGCACTGTCAAAAATCCATGTATAGGCCAGGCGCGGTGGCTCACACCTGTAATCCTAGCACTCTGGGAGGCTGAGTCAGGTGGATCGCTCAAGGTCAGGGGTTCGAGACCAGCCTGAGCAAGAGTGAGACCCCATCTCTACTAAAAATAGAAAGAAATTATTTGGACAACTAAAAATCTATATAGAAAAAATTAGCCGGGCATGGTGGCGTATGTCTGTAATCCCAGCTACTCGGGAGGCTGAGGCAGTAGGATTGCTCGAGCCCAGGAGTTTGAGGTTGCTGTGAGCTAGGCTGACACCACGGCACTCTACTCCAGGCAACAGAGTGAGACTCTGTCTCGGGGGGAAAAAAAAAATCCATGTATAACTTGACTCCCCCAAAACTTAACTCGTAAGAGCCTACTGTTGACTGGAAGCCTTATTAATAACACGAATGGTGGATTAACACATATTTTGTATGCCGTATCTATTATATACTGTATTCTTGCAATGAAGTAAGCTAAAGAAAACAAAACGTTATTAAGAAAATCATAAGGAAGAGAAAATATATTTGCTATCCATTAAGTGGAAGTGGATCATCATAAACGTCTTGATCCTTGATGTCTTCATGTTGAGTAGGCTGGGGAAGAGGAGAAAGAGGGGTTGGTCTTGCTGTCTCCGGGTGGCAGAGGCAGAAGAGGTAGAGGAGGTGGAAGGGGAGGTAGGCACACTCAGTATAACGTTATAGAACTACCTCATAATTTCTGTCTGACTTTTTTGCGTTTTTATTACTCTAAAAATGTTTCCACACGGTACCAATCCTTCTTCCACTGTTTTCTTTAGTTTCAGTGCCTGTACTATGTAAGAGTTCATGTCGTGAAAGAAGTCAAAAGCGGTCTTGAATCATCAGAAGAACCCTTCTGCCGGATTGTCTAACGTCAGTTTGTTTACCGCCATTGCAAATTCTATGTCTTCTTCCTCATCATCTGGCACTGGTTCAGAAGCACTCATTTCCATCAAGTTGTTACTTCCTCTGGTATGGTGTCTGTTAGCTCTTGAATTTCTCCAAGATCTATATCTTGAAACCCTTCGACACCCCTCCCCCCTTTTTTTTGCCACATCCACAAGCTCTTTCATGATTTCCTTCACTGGTTCTATCATAAATTCTTTGAAGACATGCACGACATCTAGACACAATTTTCTCCAGCAGGAATCTATAGTTTTGGGCTTGATGATTTTCACTTTTTTTTAAGCCCATCAAATTGAGCAGTGGATGGTTGTATACCAACTTCAGTGACACTAATGTTAATAAGTTCTGATAACCCACTACCTTCAGACCAGCTGTCAGGTCTTTTCCGTAACAACGATGGCATCTTAGACAGTGTAATCCTTCCAGACTTTCATGATGTTCTCTCACCCAGGGTTCTCTTCCATAGAGTTGACAATCTTTTCACACAGGACCATGTGTAATGAACGTTAAAGGTCCTTATGACCCCTGATCTAGAGGCTGAATTAAGAGACATTGTGTTTAAGGCAAGTAGATCGCTTCCATGCCTTCAGTGTTGAACTCACGGGGTTCCAGATGGCCAGGAGTACTGCCCAATATTGAAAGAACTTTAAAAGGCAGTCCTTTATTGGCAAGATACTTCCTGATTTCAGGGAAAAAACATCAAAGAAACCAATCTAGAGAAAGTTCTCATTCTCCAGACCTTCTTGTTACAAACCCAAAAGAATGGCAGCTGGTGTTTATCTTTTCCCTTTAAGGCTCAGGGATTAGCAGATTTACAGATAACAGAAGTCCTGATCATAAACCCAACAGCATTTGCACAAAAGAGTTAGCCTATTCCTCACTGCCTTAAATCTTGGTGCTTGCTTCTCTTCCTTACTAATAAATGTCCTTTGTGGCGCTTTTTTCCAAAATAGGGTACTTTTGCCTGCATTAAAAACCTGTTCAAAAAACATATCCTTTCTCCTCAATCCTTTTCTTAATAGTGTCTGGGAATTTATCTGCTGCCTCTTGGTCAGAACTTGCTTCTCCTGTTATCTTGACTTTTTTTTTTTTTTTTTTTGAGACAGAGTCTCACTCTGCTGCCCTGGCTAGAGTGAGTGCCATGGCATCAGCCTAGCTCACAGCAACCTCAAACTCCTGGGCTCAAGAGATCCTCCTGCCTCAGCCTCCCGAGTAGCTGGGACTACAGGGATGCACCACCATGTCGGGCTAATTTTTTCTATACATTTTTAGTTGTCCAGATAATTTCTTTCTAATTTTTTTAGTAGAGACAGGGTCTCGCTGTTGCTCAGGCTGGTCTCGAACTCCTGAGCTCAAACAATCCGCCCGCCTCGGCCTCCCAGAGTGCTAGGATTTGACATTTTTTTTTAAGCCAAACCTCTTTCCAAAATTATTAAACCATCCTTTGCTGGCACTTAATTCTCCAGCTTTAGATCCTTCACCTTCCCTTTGCGTTATGTTGTCATATAATGACTTAACTTTTTCTCAAATCTTATTAGAGTCTATAGATATGCCTTTCTTATAGCAATCCTGCACCCACAGAAAAGCTGCATTTTGTATAAAAAGGTATTTCACAAAAAGTGCAAGGTTTTGGGCTGCGCGCGGTGGCTCACGCCTGTAATCCTAGCACTCTGGGAGGCCGAGGTGGGCGGATCGTTCTGAGCTCAGGAGTTCGAGACCAGCCTGAGCAAGAGCGAGACCCCATCTCTACCAAAAATAGAAAGAAAATTAATTGGACAGCTAAAAATATATATATAAAAAAAATCAGCCGGGCATGGTGGCACATGCCTGTGGTCCCAGCTACTCGGGAGGCTGAGGCAGTGGGATTGCTCGAGCCCAGGAGTTTGAGGTTGCTGTGAGCTGGGCTGAGGCCACGGCACTCGCCCCGAGCAAGAGAGTGAGACTCTGTCTCAGAAAAAAAAAAAAAAAAAAAAAAGTGCAAGGTTTTCACACCTGCTGACATAGCTGCAGGGGTGGATTCAGGAATTTCCTTTGCTTTTTTTTTTTTAAACAATGGTCCTTATGCTGGATTTATCTTGAAATGGTCAGCAACTGCTGTTGCAGATTTCAATTAACACTACATATCAAGCAATTCATCTTTTTTCTTGTAATGTCATGATTTTTCTCTACTTCTTGAAAGCATTTCCAGCACTTTCTATAGGTTCTATGGTGTTATTCACAGTTTACAGTATTGCACTAAACAATGAAAAATCGGAAAATATGTAAGGACCTCAAGAGGTCACTTTTTACTGTGATACACAATTTACTAGAGAGACTAACTGCTCACATACAGATGATTAGCATCCTACTACACAGTATTTTAAGCAGATACTCCCAACACTTGAGCATACCACAATAATAAGAGGAGGTGGCTACAAAATTACTACAGTAATACAGTATGTACTAGTTTTAGGCAGTTACAATTTAATACTGGATATTTAGGTTTGTTTACCCTTCAACTGCAAATGGCATAGGTACTGTCCATGTTTATGTAAGTTTTGATAAATTTTAACTTTTTATAGACTTAAATATATATTTTACAGTAGTAAACAATAAAAAAGATTAATATCCACATGCATTTCATGGATTCACACCATACTTAACTTTTTCTTCATTTTTTTGATATTTCTAGGCTACACAGTTCATCTATGAGTTTTTTCAAAATGTTGCAAAACTCCAAAAAATTTTCTAGTATATTTATTAAAAAGAAAATGCATATATAAGTGGACCCATGCAGTTAAAACCCACGTTGCTCAAGGGTCAGCTGTAATTGATAAGTTGGACTTCATTAAAATTAAAAACTTCTGCTATGCAAAAGACACTGTCAGGAAAATGAGAAGGCAAGCCATAAACCCAGAAAAAATACTTGTAAACAACGTATCTGATAAAGGACTGTTATTCAAACTACACAAAGACCACTTAAAACTCAACAATAAGAAAATTAAAAACCCAATTAAAAAATGCGCAGAAGACCAGAACAGACACCTCAACAAAGAAGATATACAGATAGCAAGTAAGAACATGAAAAATTTTCAATGTCGTGTCACTAGGGAATTGCTATTTTTATTAGCAACTAATATGACACAGTGGATCAAAACATAAATCAAGGGAATGTTAGCCTACATTAGAGTTTAGGGTCCCGACTAAAAAAGAATGTTTTTGTTATTCTTTGCACAAGTCACACAGATTCTATGCCTGGAATATTTTCACAAATTTTAGGTGTAGCATTTTAAGAAGAGCACTAGCAAACTACATGGCATTAGAACACATGGCTAGCCTAATAGAGAAGGCCACACAAACTGGTGAGGGTAGAGAACTTATACGAGGAACTGCCAACATGGAAGAAAGCTCTCTAAAACTACGAATACCTTTTGTGCAGAAAAGAAAATAGCCTAATTCTGACTCATTCAAGAGGTATATAAAAAAAAAAAAGTATAAAAGGGAAATAATTTTGGCCCAACAAAATTAAGAATTTTCTAATACCTAAACAGCTACCACAAAAAGTAGAGCGCTCTAAAAAGACTAGATCTCCATTTGTTAGGAATAAATGCAGAACAATTTTTTGCAATAGAGATGGACCTAAATTGTTAATGTCCTTCCCTTGCTCCCTACAGAGCCCCTGCTAGGTTCACAAAATGAAACACAGTAGTAGTTTCAGAAAGTTTCTGCTCTTTCCACAGGTGCAATCATAGCACAGTAAAGCTTTAAACTCCTGGGCTCAAGCAATCCTCTTGCCTCAACCTCCCAAATAGCTGGACCTATAGGTGTGCATCGCCATGCCCAGTTAAAAAGATTCTGCTTTTGAGTAGCTAAGAAGGCTGGGGAGATAAGCTCTACATAGGGGCAGAAGTTTATTTACAGACAATAAATAGAGCAGGTGTTCAGAGAAAGTAGATAACAACTGAGGATGAAACAGCAAAAGAAGTTTGACTTTTTAAAAAAAATTTTTTTAAGAGACAGGGTATTGCTCTGTTACCCAGGCTGGAGTGCAGTGGTGTGATCATGCCTCACTGTAACTTTGAACTTCTGGGCTCAAGTGATCCTCCTGCCTCAGACTCCCATGTAGCTGGGAACACTGGCATACATCACCACACAGCTAATTTCTTTTTAATTTTTTTTGTAGAGATGGGGTCTCACTATGTTGCCCAGGCTAGTTTAAACTCCTGGCCTCAAGCTATCCTCCCACCTCAGCCTCCCAAAAGACTGGGATTACAAGTGTAAGTCACCAAGCCCGGCAGCCTGTCTTGATTTTTTATAGCCTTAACCAAAGGAATGACAACCCACACCACGGTTTGCTCTCCCCAACCCATCAAACTCCCACAGTACGGTCTCAATCATATCCTGTACTTACTACTCTACCAGGGTCCACAAGAATTAAGTCCTAAAGCCCAGGCATTCGATGTACATAATGAATTAACTTCTTTCCTGTGCATCTGGAATGGTCCTTGTTATATCACCTTTAGGATAACTGGGAAAAGAACCAAATTATTTCCTGTGTTCTTTGGTTAAGATAACCCAGGAGGAACCCAGGAAAGTATAAATACCCTTATCTACTTGACTATGATAAAGCTCTCAAAACTATAACCTCCATGAGCAGCGGTACCTTGTCTGCCTTGTTCAAAGTACATATTCGAATCATATATATTTGAATAAATGAATAAAAGAATAGAGGCTATATATAGTCAGTTTCTATCTTCTACCTCAGAATTTTCTCTACCTTTCTCTCTCAGTCATCTTTTTCCCTTCTGTTTTAGAGGATGAGGGCTTTGTCTCTCCTACTGGCGCCCATGCTCTTATTCCATCTCATCTGCTCTCAATTCCCACGAAACCTAGCCCCACTTATCATCTCCTTCATTTTACATCTCCAGGCAGTTTCTCCCTTTTCACTAGCAGTTCCTCCAGTATGTACATTTATTTCATTATTTAAATCTTTATTTTTAAAACACGCACGCACACCTTGCCATAACCACCCTACTCCCTCAAGTGACTGCTTCATTTGTATGTGTATCACCGTATTTTTAAAATTTAGTCTAGCCAGGTACAGTGGCTCATGCCTGTAATCCCAGCTACTCAGGAGGGTGAAATAGGAGGATCACTTGAACCCAGGAGTTCCAGACCAGCCTGAACAATATAGCAAGACCCCATCTCTAAAAAAAGAAGAAAGAAAAAGAAAAAGAAAAAATTAGCCAGGAGTACTGGCACATGCTTGTAGTCCCAGCTACTACAGAGGCTGAGACAGGAGAATCACTTGAATCCAGGAGATTGAGGTTGCTGTGAGCTAGGCTGACGCCACTGCACTCTAGCCCCGGCAACAGAGCAAGACTCTGTCTCAAAAAAATAAAAAAAATCAGAGGACACAAATTTCAAACAACTGACATCATTCACAGCTTGTAAGATTGTAGTAAAAAAACAGCCTCTCCTATCTTGCTGGCAGGTATGTAAATTGATGCCTTTTTTGAGACTAAGCTAGCAATAGCTATTAAAATTTAAACCACTGAGAACTCATGCCCTTTAATTCAGTAGTCTTACATACAGAATATGCGGAAGTAAAAGAGTATCTGAAAAATATTCACAAGGGCATATATTACAGCACTGTTTATAAAATAATGAAAAAAAATGAAAACAATCTACTTGTCCATCAATAGAGAAACTGGCAAATAAATCATGCATGGTACATGCATGTGATGAAACAGTCTCTTAACAAGAATGAGACAGACCCTTAACACTTACCTGAAAAGTGGTCCATGATCTAGTAAGTGGGCCAGAAGGCCCTGGCATCAGATGGCCTGGATTTGAATCCTACTCCTCTACTAACCAACTGTGTAACTTCAGGCACGTTTCTTTAACTTCTCTGTACCTCAGTCTCTTCACCAGTAAAACTGGAGCAGTAATATTACAATAGTACCCACCTCACTAATATTAAGCTTTCCCGAGATATACCTACAGTGCTTATAGCAGATTACATGGCCACATAACCATTGACAAGTATATAATAATGACAGCTAACATTTATTAAGCAAGACAGGCAAGTTGCAGACCTGTATGTACACCGCATATCTATCTGAGGGGTAAAAGGTAGCATACCTACGTAATTATAGCAAAGAGTCAGCAAGGAAAGAAAACTTAACAGTGATTAACTCCGCGAGACAGGGGAAGACATAATTCTTCTTTTTAAAATGCTGTACATATTTTTTAATGGAGGAATTATAGGAGACAATATTTTTGAATAAAAAAGTAATGAAGTAAAATCAGAGCAAATGCTTCTAAGATATAGTTTAACTTAGATTAAAATAAATAATAAAATTTGAAAATGTTTACATAATCTTTGAATTCTCAAGGGAAAACAGACTAATCAACTGAAACTTGACTAAAATTACCTTTATTCTAAACTAAGTAAACTATGATGCACTATCAAAAAAACCAAATTTTTTCCCAAAAATATACAAAATAAGGAATTAAAGTGAATTAACAAAAAGAAAATGATTATGATTATATTTCATCCTGTCAATTTACAAACAAATCTTTTTTTTTCTTAATCTACCATACTTCCATGAAAAACACAGCAAGATATATCAAAAAGGAAAAGAAAACAATGTCATAAGACAGTTGCTTCTAAAATGGGATAAAAATAAGATAAAGTCAAAGACAATGCAGTTATCTTTTACTGCCTGTTTGAAGCAAAAGAATTCTGCAATATTTTTTTTAAAAATCAGCAGGACTACAAAATTCAAGAGTGCCTAAAACGAAAGTGGTCTACACAAGTTCAGCTTAAAAAATTAAATCCCCAAGATGAACTTCTAAGATGATACTGACACAAAGCACTCAAATATACCAAATTATCTGTCCTTTTGTGAACAATAGCTGTGGCTACCCATTTACTACATTAATTTAAAATAAAAATTGCAATCTATGCAAACTAAATCTCATCCTAGTCACAAGATTTAAAAAATAGGAAACAAACCTGCACTAAGAATAGCAAGAATACAAGATTTCCTAAAGCTAATTTTTCCTAGCCTCTTTCAAGTGCTTAGTCACTTCTGCCTATTTACAAGGAAGACCATTTCACATCTGGAAAGAGGGAGGGAATTTTAATTCCAGACTATCATGTCACCTGAGCTGCCCTAAACGTTTGTTTCCATGCAACTCAAGAGAAGGCAGCAGCCAGCTAGTCATACCTACCACACCAGATCAGAACCAAAAGCCACTGAGCTCTCCGTATCCTGCCTCTGTCTGTTGTAACAAAGAGGGTTTGTGGAAGAACAAAGTTTTCTTTCCTAACTCCAAATGCAAAAGGTGAGAATTAAAATGTAGCCTGAAAACATCCCAGTTTCCTCTCTCTGTGGGCCCACCCCCCTCAAATGTCTCCCTTCTCTTCTACTGGAACAGAAATAGCTGGCAGTGCTCACAGAACATCTCCCCTTAGGCAACTAACAAAACCCAAAACTAGAGGCTAACAAGCTTTGCAGCACACTTCCAAACAGCAGCAAGAGCCTTAAAATCTGGTAACATAATTTCAAGTTCCCCAAAGGCAGGAACAAAAGGTAAGGCTTTCATAAGAGATTACTTTAAGAGACAACCATTAGCAAAGGCAAATTTTTAAGGACCTACTCTGTGCCAAGCACCAATTTCCAACATTCCACTCACTTATACCTACTCTGTGCCAAGTACCATTCTGCAACATTCTCCTCACACTTAAAGATGCCTACGCACACATGCTGATAACAGAAATACACCTGAAAGAACTTTCACAACTAGATACTGTAGGATCTTGCAAAAGACCAAGCACTCTTTCCAAACATAGCAAAACTTGGAACGATGTGGTTGATCAATCTGTGAAGCAGAGATTAGTCCACTTCCCAGAAGGTCATGAAGGGTTCTGACAACCAACCTGGATTATTTGGAATGGGACTCTTAATCCTTCAAAGAATATAAATGCTTTAAATGACACATTTCCTAGATTTCG
Source organism: Indri indri (assembly GCA_004363605.1). NCBI lineage: Eukaryota > Metazoa > Chordata > Mammalia > Primates > Indriidae > Indri > Indri indri. The sequence goes on from RJWJ010004842.1 coordinate 13,359, forward strand.
GCATCCTCAAGCACCAGCCTCCTCATTATTCCTAATACTCCCATAATAATACCAACCTATCGCTTTGCATTCATACGCGCTGCCATCTTTATAGACAAAATATATCCAAGAGATAATTCATGAGTGAAAATACTGAGGCTCAAAGAGGCTAACGAATGCGCCCAGAGCCTTCTTAGTGAAAGAAACAGGTCCTTTAGCTTCCCAGGCCCTAGCACTTCCATTAAGCCACACTGACACTCAAGGAATGCTGCTAAACCCAATTACTGATGCCACCTAGTTTTATGTGTCACAGAATTGGGAGCAAAGAGCTCTATACCAAAGACTGGGAAGGTGGGGGGCAGCGGGAGGGCACACTACCACTACCTAAGCAAGATTTTTTTTTCGTTAACGAACATAGCACACGTTCTCGATTTCCATTCTCCCCACGGGCAGAACCCACGTGCCGGTCCCGCCGCTACACGCAGCACCTCCCTCTCCACACTCTCCCACGCTCAGGAGCCTCCCACGCCCTTCCCTCCGCCCTCCAGCGAGCGCTGCCACCGGCGCCACCCGCCCCCTCCCCAGCGACTGCCGCCGAGGCGCCCGCGCCGCCCTCGCGCGCCGCCCGCGCCGAAACCCGCGCGCTCCCGTCTTCGCCCGGCGGGGTCACCCCCCGGGGCCTGTGCGCGCCCTTCCCGCCGCCCGCCCGCTGCCTGCCCACTCCGAGGTCCCTCCGCGACGACGACGCCGGGCAGGCCGCGCCCGCCGCGCCTGCCATGGTGGGCGCCTCACCGTCAGGCTGGGGAGCCGGGCCCGGCTGCGCCATGGCCAGGCGGCCGGCCTCGGGGAGCGGGGATGGGCGGGGAAGCGGCGTCACGGGCTCCCGCGGGCTCAGCTGGCGGAAGAGGCGTCGACCGAACCGCCGCCGCCGCCGCCCAGGGAGGAACTGTTAAGGCTGGAGCCGCCGGCGCCGCCACAGCCGCGGGCAGAGACGGACCCGAGCGCCGACCTCCGCCTCCTCATCCTGACAGCGGGAAATAAGCAGTGCGCAGGCGCGGGGGGATGGGACGGCACGTGACTCTGACCTGAGGCGAGGGGCGGGGCTTCGCACGGGGTCGGAGAGAATCCCGGGAGCCCAGCGGCCAGGCTGAGCGCGCCGGCTTCACGAGCGCCAGAGTGAGGCAGAATGCCGGGGGAAGGCTAATTAGAGGGGCGGCAGGAAAGGGGCGCCCCCTCCGAATGGCGGCTCCCAGTTCTCTGCCCCGGCACAGAGGGGAAAAAAAAAAAAGAAGAGGCTGGTTGGTGGAGTGCAAATCCAGCTTCTACCTCTCCTAGCTGCGTGACCTTGGGAGAGTCACTTAACCTCTTGGAACCTTTATCAGTATAATAGCTAAGTTTAAATGAAGTAATAAAGTGTGAACTGTTTCCCACAGTCCTGGGCCTAAACACTAGGTCTCCTTATGCATAGGCCAGTGTACTTTCCATTGAGCAACTCAGTCTGGCTTTTCTGTGGTGATAGGTGAAGGGGTACAGCCGGATACAGTTCCTGCGCTCATGACCGGAGAGGACAAATAATATACGGAAAGTTCGGCTTTTATGCCTGGGCGGAGAACCTCCCCTAGGCCCCGTACTTTAGAGTCCTCACTAACCTCCCACCCACACACTTACGGCCACACTTCTCCCCCAAGGTGAGGAGTCCACAGGGTTTGGCACCTTCAGGACCAAGTTCTGGGTACCTGTGAGCCCAGAATTCCCTCCCCAGATGGCTATAGCTGTGGCCTCTCCCCAGGTTCATCCTCTCTAGAGCAGAGTCCGGGCATCCGTAAAAGTGGCTAAAGGGCAGCTGTGTTTTGGGGAGCTGGCACAGCACTTGGATCTTCGAGCAGCTATGTCCACAGATCCCTAAGGATGCAGGATAGAGGAGAGAAGGCAGGTGCGTTATGGGCCAAGTCCTGTGCTCCCCTCGCCACTTCATTCAAGTGCATAAATGTCAGGAGTCCAGGAATTCTAAATTTGAACCTAGTCTTTCCAGTCATTAAAGATATATATAGATATATATATAGATATATATATTTGTCAAAATAGCGGAATAAGGCCAGATGTAGCTCACTCCTATAATCCCACTGCTTTGGGAGGTCAAGGCAGGAGGATTGCTTGAGCCCAGGAATTTGAGGCTGCAGTGAGCTGTGATCACACCGCTGCACTCCAGCTTGGGTGACAGAGGAAGACCCTGTCTCTGGAACAAAAAAAAAAAAAGTACAAGAGTAGACTGTATTAAGGTTAGGAGTTAGTTGGAGTGATTTATAATTTTAGATAATTTAGGGTCACATGTGCTATCTACTTATACTTTTGCCCCAGCCCCTGCTAATATTAGGGGAGGGCTTATATACAGACTTGAGGTTTTTGAGCAGTTAATACCCCCAAATGACTGCTGTGCCCTTGAGAGAGCATGCAGGCCCCTCCCATAAATGAGTTTCCTGCATGAGCAAATCCGTGCTCTCAACAGGGAGACCTTTGGCCAGGATCGGGCGACCCAGTGCATCTTCTGTCTCCTTGTGATGACTAACACGAGGCAGGGGCTATAAAGATAGCAGATGCTGGTGCCCTCTGCAGAAGGGGTTCCTTCCAGTGAGTGAGTTAACACATTTATTGCCATTGGTAATTGGGCTTGAAGCCAGGCCCTCAAGATCAAGGTCACTCAAAAATGGTCAGGCATCTGGTTTGGACACCTAGAGCTCCCAGTGCCAAAGAGGTGGTTGAAAAGGCAATTTTGAAATTGGATAGGAGCATCAAGAATTATATACATTTTCATATTTTTAGGTAAACCCTAAGACCCAGGAATTCCACTCCTAAGCGTATATTCTAGAGAAAATTATTGTCTGTTCAGAGGCTTTATTAAGTGTAAAAGATGTGATCCTTGTATTCTGAAGGAAATAGGGAGATAAGATTTAAACACATGAAATAATTACTTATCAATTACATTGCACATATGCCCCAGGGAACACATACAGGAATATTCATAGTGGCATAGTTGATAATACAATAAATAAATAAAAGATCCAAATGTTTATCAACAGGAGACTGCATTTAAATTTTTTTTAAATATTAATACAATGGAATACTCAGCAATGAAAAGAAACAAACTACACTTACATATTCAGTACAGATGAATCTCACAAACATAATTTTGAAAGAAAGAAGACAATTATAAAATGATACATACAGCCTGATTTCACTTACGCAGAGTTCGAAAACAGACATAACTAAATGTTATGCATACATAGTTGGTAAATTGTAAAGATAGGAAGAGAACAAGTATAACAGAAGTTACGATGGTGATTTCTGGACCAGAGGGGGACAGGCATATGATTAAAAGGGTGCCTAGGCCGGGCACAGTGGCTCACGCCTGTAATCCTAGCACTCTGGGAGGCCGAGGCGGGCGGATCGTTCTGAGCTCAGGAGTTCGAGACCAGCCTGAGCAAGAGCGAGACCCCATCTCTACCAAAAATAGAAAGAAATTAATTGGACAGCTAAAAATATATAGAGAAAAAATTAGCCGGGCATGGTGGCACATGCCTGTAGTCCCAGCTACTCAGCAGGCTGAGACAGTAGGATTGCTTGAGCCCAGGAGTTTGAGGTTGCTGTGAGCTAGGCTGAGGCCACGGCACTCTAGCCCGGGCAACACGGTGAGACTCTGTCTCAAAAAAAAAAAAAAAAAAAGGGTGCCTAAAAATGTACCTTCTAGCGTGCTGCCAATGTGATACTTCTTAACCTGAGTCCATTGAAACTAATCTGTAACTCTGGGAAGCACAAACTTTGACATAGTTTGGGTAAGAAAGATTTGGGTGAATTTTTGCCAATTATAAATTTAAAACGAGCAAATGCTATGGAAGTGCTGGGAAAGCACTCACTTTGTGCTTCAGCAAAGACTCACACAGTGTAGATTCTAGGAGGTGATATGTCTGCACTTTGCCCCAATTGAATCACATCGGTGGCTGACTTTTGTTGTGTTTGTTCTGGGCACCATTATTTTCAAGAAGACAATGACCAGCTGCAGTGGATACAGTGCCAGGGCATGAAGAATTTGAAAATTATTCTGTGTAAAATACATGGAGATGTCAAAGAAAGTTACACTGGGGGAAAAAAGATGACTTGGGCCATGAGTAGTTTCCTCAATTCCCTGGAGTACAGGGGTGGGTATAAATGCCCAGGGATTGCAACAAGGGAGACTTCAACTCCACCCAAGGAAGAACTTTCTCTCCCTCAGAGCTAACCAGAGAGGAAAGGGAGTGCCTATCAGGGAGTGAGCTGCCTGTCACTGCAATTGTGTGAGCAGAGCCGGCTGGCAAGTGGTCAGACATGCTAGAGAAGGTGTTTCTACTATGGTAAGCGTATCAGGCTGAACTACCCCAATAGTCTTTTTCAGCCCCAGGGTTCCATAATACCAATGACAAAAATAAATTTTTTGCATTTTAAAGTTTATTAGGTGTTTCCCATAAATGTCATTTCATTTGATTCCCAAAACAAGGACAATAGACACAGAGTCTATTTTCTACATAAACCAAATTTTCCTGGATATATTCCATTTCAAAAATTCTATATTGTAGTTTCTAATAAATACAAATGGCTGGCAGACCAAGTGTCCCAACCCAGGATTCAGCTGACAGTACTCACTACTGATGGTTTTCCTCTCCTTCTGGGACCCAGATTCTCAAGAGTAGGAAGGGATCAGGGAGCAGGGCCAGGGCACCATACTTCCCAGGCCCTCAGTAAGGGACAGCTTCAGTACAGGTTACAGGGGAAGGACCAGAATCAGGACTTCTACTTCTAGGGCACTTATCTGCTTCCAGGCAGGTGGAAACCCTTGCAAAATCACAAACTGGGTGCTGGCTTCCTCACCAAGGCTTCCCAGTAAGAGCCCACCAGGTATAGACACCCATGATATCCTCAGCCAGGGTGATTCCCCAGCCGGGTTCCTCATTCTCCAATTACCCCTGGTCCATTTGGCCACAAGCAGCTACCTTCCCCTCCAGGGACCTAGAGAAGGAAGATGGCAATCAGTGATCATTGCTCCAATCCACCCTTGACCCATCCTCTGCCAAGTGAGGAATATGTGGAAGAGTACCCCACCGAAGGCTGACTTCTCTCTCATGTTCTCACGAGATGTGGGTTGATATCGAGGGAAGAGCTCCAGGCTTACAATCAGAAGACCTAGAAATTCTAGCACTAATTAGCTGTTGACTCAAAACATGTTATTTAACGTCTCTGAGCCACTGTTTACTTATCTCTAAAATGGAAATAACAGACCAGCCTCATGGTGTGTCAGGAGGCTAAAGAGATCAAATACCTAACCCCTAACACATGGTAGTTGCTCTACAAATGTCTGCTTCCCGCCCTCCTTCTCTCCTTCTTTCCCTCCTTTCGTCCCTAGATAAGTAGTTTCCATCCTGGGGGAAAAGGGTCCTGGACCATAGAAGTCAGTATGTGAAGGTATCACTAGCGATTCAGGGCAGAAATTGTCAATATTTGCAAAAGCCAAACAGAACCGTCCCATTTACTCTAGATAAAGTTCCAAGGCTAAAATGTCAAGTTTCTTTGCTTTGGACAGATATTATATCATATGACTTATCTCATGCTGATTAAAAGTTCTTATTCCAGTTCTAATTCGCTGTTGATTAATAATACAAAGAAGGATTCACTATTATTTGATATATGTAGCTTGCTAGATAGATAAGTATCTTCAGAGTTGGTGGCTGCTCCCTTCTCTCAAAATTCCCCTCTTGTAACATCAACCACACAGTGGCATAATTGCCTGGAAATAAAAATGGCTGACATTTACTAGTGTATACCATGTGCCAGGCACTAGGCAAAGTGCTTTATCCTTGTATTGACTTATTTAATCCTCTTAAGAACCTTACGATGGAGATATTGGTTGAGGGGAACTGTTGTGAGCCTATTTTATAGATGATGGGATCAAAGTGCTTAAGTAACTCATCCAAGATCACAGAATAAGTGATAGAGTCAGGGTGTCTGGGTCCCATGCCCACATGCATAACCACCATGCTACATTGCCAGCTAGCTTTGTGTGTCTCTCTCATTGGAGGAAGGTGTCAACTCCAGCAAAATAGGGACTGCATGGTTTATTTCTAACATTGTATGTATAGTGCCTAACAGAAGAAATGCTCAATAAATACTTAATGAATAAATGAATAAACAAATGAGTTACAGTAGGAGAATATGGAGCAAATAATAAGAATCCTTAGTGGTGAGATCCTTTTGGTCACCATTCATCTGCTTCTCATTACATTACAGACCATAATTTTAACCATTAATACCCACCACTTACTGAGCACTTAGTGTGCAGTAAAGATTTTTGTATCTGCTTAATCCTTATAACAGCCTTTAGAAGTAGGTCCCATTATTATCTTGGGGCTCAGAGAGGTTAAATGACTTGGCCAAGTCACACCGTAAAGAGAAAAACCAGAATTCAAATCCAAGTCTGTCTGACTCCAAAGCGTATGTTTTTTGCTGTTGGTGCGAGTTAACCATGTCTATGAGATATCAGCAAATACCTCTAAACTCCTATCCTATTATCAACTGAATTAATTTTGGAATTTTCAAAGATTGCTCCAAAAGTTACCTTCCCTTATATTTCTTGGGGTTTTTTTTTTAATACTCCAGTAAAATTTTAGTTCTAATTTTTTAAAAAATACAGATTTTTTTTTTTTAAAGTATCCCCTCAACCTCTCCTCTCCCCAGCACAGAATCCCATACCTCTCCCTAGGGTAAACTGCTATTATCAGTTTTACATGAATCCTTTCAGATGTTTTTCTATGCATCTATGAACATGTGGAAACCTGTGCCTCTGTTTTATGTTCCTCACATAAATAAGATTATGTTATGCATATTATTCTGAACTTGCTCATTTCCTTAATAATTATCATATAGCCCTACTTCATTCTTATTAACTTCCACATAGCTTTCCATTTTGGTAAATGATTAGGTTAAGTCCAATTTTTCCAATTCCAAGTTTTCAATTTATTTATAAACAATGCTGCAAAGAACATGCAGACCTATTCAGGCAATTATATGAGTAGTTTTCTAGGATAGATACCTGCCCACTTGGAATTACTAGACCAAAAGTCATGAACACTTTTTCGTTATAATAGATACTGGCAAATCACTTTCAAAACGTATCACACCAAGGTATATGTTTACCAACAGGTTATGAACATATTCATTTTTGTACAGCCTACACCAGCTTTTATCAGTCTTCTTTATGTCTTCCTATCTCATGAGCAAAAGATTATATATTAATGTTGTTTTAATAAGATTTTCCTTGAATACCAATGAGGTTAGGAATCTTTTCATATTTTTATTAGCTGTGTGTATTTCTTCTACTCCAGCCACCATGGTTTTCTTTTGTCTCTTGAACATGCCAAGATTGTTATTCTCTTATTGAAGATATATTTTATATATCTTTTGCCTATTTGTCATTGGTTGTCTTTTATTATTGATTTATAGGTGCTCTTAGTGTATCCTGTTTGTACCTTTTTTAAAATAATGCTTTTTATATTCATCCCTGTTGTTACCTGTCAGTAATTGTTTTCTTTTTATTGCTGAGTAGTACTCCAGTGTATGGCTGAACCATAATTTATCCATTCACCAGCTGATAGAAGTTTGGGTTGTAAATACCTAGGGGTGGAATTATGGAGTTGTATGGGAAGTGTAGGCCAACTTCATAAAAAACTGGCAAACTGTTTCCCAAAGTGGCCATATCATTTTGTATTCCCACCAGCAATGTTTACCTGATTCTGTCATTCCTCACCTCACCTCCTCCTGTGAACACACTTTTTTTTTTTTTTGGTGTTCTAATGGCGATAGTCTACTTTCCTCATTTCTTCTATATTAATTATTTGAAATTCTTCTGAAAGAAAGAGTTGGCCCTCATCCCCAATTTATTTATCTACTCATTTACTTATATCAGTATGAACTCATGAATATTCATTCTCTTCTTTGAGTTATAATAAAATACTATCATTACTTATTTTGTTGCTCTAGTTGTCCCAGCTTTGGCTACTGGAAGTTCTTGTAGGTTGACTTCTGTGTTTTTTTCCATATTCAGGATATTAATCTTTTGTATATTACATATGATGTATTTTCTTATTTTCTTTCAGTTTGCTATTTGCCTTTTAATTTCACTAGTAGTGTTATTTATTTACAGAAGTTTCAAGTTTTAATTGTTAATTTACATATCTTTTTATATCTTCTGGATTTTTAATCTTGTTCAAGAAGGCCTTTCTCACCCCAAATTCATAAACATATTCTCAATAGTTTTTCCAATATTTTCCCAATATTTTTATAGTTTGGGTTTTTCGTGTTTAGCTTTTTAATCTACTGGGAATATATTTTTATATGGTGATGTAGAGGATCTAAGTTTATTTTTTCAGAAGGATAGGTAATTGTCCCCAAATCATTATTTTCCCATTGATTTGAAATGCCCACATTTATTGTTGATAAACTCCTGTGTGTGTGTGTGTGTGTGTGTGTGTGTGTGTGTGTGTGTGTGTGTATAAACCAGAATTATTTTTGTGGCAAGTGAAAAAAAAACTCCAACTGGTTTAAGATAAGAAGGGAAATTTATCTGCTCATGTAACCGAGATGTCACTGTTGTTCGGAGAGACTTTGATTAAAATTAACTAGAGCAAAAGAGGATGGGGGTGGGGCTACTTTGGCTGAGACCTGAGTGGGAAGATGGAGACAGCCATGGGAAGAAGTGAGGGAAAGAATATTCACACAAAAAGAGGAGAAACTTGTAAAACTCTAAGGGTATAACAAGCTTGGCATGTTCAAGATACAGAAGAAAGTCGTGGTGGCTGGAGCAGGGCAACTGGGGGCCAGAGTGGTGGGAAACAACTGGAGAGGCAGGAAATGGTCAATCCTGTAGGTCCTCGATGCCACAACAAGGACGGGGATTCCATTCTATTCCATTCGAGGGGAAACCCCTGGAGAGTTTTAAAAGAGAGCTTTAGGATTTGATTTATACTTATAAAGAGATCACCCTGGTCACTATTTGGAAAATGGATTATAGGGGAGGGAAGAGGAAAAGGTGCAAGTGGAGAGGCCAGTTAGGAAGTGCTGCCATAGTCAGAGAGGTAAATGATGTTGGCTTGATCCAGGGTTATACCAGAGGAGACACAAGAAAATGGTCAGGTTTGGGGGTATTATTTATTGAGATAAGAGTTTGCTAAGGTACAAAACGTAGTTCTGTTTTTTGTCATGGTAGATCTGAGATGCCTGTTTGGTATCTAAGTGCAAGTGTCAAGTAGATAGTTGAGTATGCAAATCTGGAGCGCAGGTATGGGGATATGGATTTGGGAATCAACAAGGTTTCGATGATACAGTCACTGAGCTAGAATATACAAAGAGCTCTGCAAGAATCTAGAGAAACAAGACCAAAAACCTGATAGAAAAATGGGCAACGGACATGGTAGTTCATTTGAAAAGGCATCAAAAGCTCTTTAAACAAATCAAAAGAAGCTCACCTTCACTCAAGAGAGAATTCTGAAACTATACTGAGATACTGTTTTTACTCATTGATTGACAAAAATTCAAAAGGTGGCAGCCTACTATATTAATAAAGCTGTGAGGAAAACAGGCACTCTATTCCATTGCCGTTAGAAGTGCAAAATGGAACAGACACTATGGAGAGAAAATTTGGCAATATTTAACAAACTTATACATTCATATATATTTATCCTTTGACTCAGTAATCTCTTTATAGGAAATTACCAGGAGGATACATCTACAAAAAATGAAACAAGAAGGGCACAGGGTTATTAATTGTGGCATTATTTTTAATAGCAAAATGCTAGAAGCAACCCAAATGTCACATACATAGGAAACTTGTTGAATTAAAGATGGTATAGATACACAGTTCAATATTATGTAGCCATAAATGAGAATGAAGAGAAATTCGATATCCTAATATGAAGTGAATGTCACAATATATTTTTAAGAGTTCAAAAAAGTATGGTACATTTTAAGAAAAAATAAGAAAATAAGACTGTATATTCTGCATTTCCTGATTTTTATAACAATTTTGAGATGTGATTCATATAACAGAAAATTCAGTCTTTTAAGTATATACTTCAATAGTATATTCACAAAGATAAGTGACCATCACCACAATTTTAGAACATTTTCATCACCGCAAAAAGAAACCCTGTACCAGGGGTGCGGAACCTGCAGCCTTAAGGCCACATGTGGCCTTCTAGGTCCCTAAGGGCAGCCTTTCGACTGAATCCAAATTTTACAGAATAAATCCTTTTATTTTTATTCATACATTTTTGTCTTTTAAATTTTTATTTAATTTTTAAAATGAACATATTTAAAATACCAAAAAATAAAATAACTTTTAACAAAATAATCCTCCCAGATTGACCAGCACACTTAGAACATTAGTAAGCCATAAGGGCTAAATTATGGCTGCTACACTCATGACTTAATTCTAACTTCCCCTGCCTAAGTGGCGCCATTACTGCACAAGGCTGGTTGGCAAGAGTTTATGGGGGTCAAGTATGCCAGCCTGTTATCAGCTTTTGATAACGGTGCACTGTGTTTCTGTTTGAAGTGGAATTTGTGAATAGTTGCACAGCTCAGCAGTATATTTTAATTCTGTCTGCTTAACATCCCAGAGTGTCAAAGAAGACCAAAAGAATGCTGAAGGAAGAAAACAGATTTTTAATGAGAATTGAGAGTTGCAATATTATCTTCTCTCTGCTAAAGATAAGATGATTTGCTTGCTTTGTGATACTGCAATATCAACTTTAAAGAAATTCGAAGCTCATCCGTATTATAACACCCATAAAGACCACAAATATTTTAAATTAGAGGGAGAGACGCAAAAGGTTGTATTACAGAAAGTAAAAGATGAAAAGCAAAAGCAAAGACAATTCTTTTAAGCAGTAATTAGACCTGGAAATAATGCCACTGAAGCAATTATAAAGTAGCTTATATACTTGGGAAAAAAAGGGAAGAAAGGGAAGCCATTCAGTGATGTAGAAATTGTGAAAGAATGCGTTGTCGAAGTTGTAGGATGCTTAGACTCTGATAACATCTCGAAGTACAAACAACTTCCTGTTTCGAGGAGAACCATAACTGATCGGCAGCATGAATTAGCCTTCAACTTAACAGAACAACTTCATGCCATACTTCAAAAGGAAAATATATATTATTCAATCACTTTGGATGAATCAACTGATACTACTGACTCGGCGCAGGTTTTATACTTCTTCGGGTCATAACAGAAGGTTCTCTTTGCTACAGAGTTACTCGTTTGGGCACTCTTGCAAACAGAACACAGGGAATAGATACCTTCAACAACTTTCAAGATAAATGTTGTGAAGTTAGACTGCATTTGGTAAATTTAGTGAGTGTGTAAACACACGGTGCACCTTCCATGACAGGAAAACATGAAAGGTTTATTGCATAGATTAAAAAAAAAAGTACTAAGAGATTCAGATGCTCTCATTTCTTTTCATTGTATCTTGCATCCCCAAAATCTCTGTGTTAAAGCTACTATTTTAAGTGACACTTTGCAACAATTATAAGTATGGTTAACTATATTCGTGCAAATGCAACACAGCATCATCAGTTTCATAATATGCTAAAGTTGAACCATGAGGTATTCAGTGTGGATTTGCTGTATCATTCTAAAGTGATTGGCTTTCCCAGGGACAGGTGTTTGCCAATGTTTTATCTCTGCTACAAGAGATAGTTAAATTTTATGAAGAAGAGAATCAACAGTGTGAACTATTGAAAGAAGATTTCTATAGGAATGCAGCATTTCTGTGTGATATCATGTCAAATCAAAATGACTTGAATATTTCTTTGCGAGGTATTAAATAAAACTATGTCTATATATGATCTGTGGCAAAAAATCCAAGCATTTCAAAAAAAGCTACCTTTTTTCCCAACACTTCTTCAAAAGGAAATTTCAGATGAACATTTTCCCCAGTTAGCAAAGGTCTTTGATGAGCAGGATGAGATATTCAAATCATTTGAAGAATACGCAGCTGTTATAGACCTATTAATTGGAGAATACAATGAAAGTTTCACTGACTTTGAGAATCATGGCATCACACTCAAATTAGCATTTCAGCATCACCTAGTTGTTACTACCAGTGCCCCTAAAGAATTACAGGTGGAATTGATTGAGCTCTCAGTAGATGACATTTTAAAGTCGTTGTCGGATGCTAAGAAAGATCCAACTGAAATATGGAATAATGCAGTAGAATACCCATGCCTTTGGCAACATGCCCGAAAAATGCTTTCTTGCTTTTCAATCACTTATTGCTGTGAATCTACCTTCTCCTACCTAACCCAAATCAAGACGCCCTTAAGGTCACTAATGACTGATACCCATCTAGAGGATCAACTGAAACTGTGGACCACATACAGTATGTGGTCTTTTGTGTCTGGCTCCTTACAATAAGAATTACATTTTCAAGATTTATCATGTCATAGCGTGTATCAGTATTTTGTTTCCCTTTGTAACCAAATAATGTTCCATTGTGTGGATATACCATATTTTGTTATCCATTCATCAGTTCAGGGACGTTTGGGTTATTTTCATATATAACTACTGTGAACATTCGTGTAGAAGTTTTTAATTGGACATACGTTTTCATTTTGCTAGGAGTAGAATTGCTGGGTCATATGGTAATTCCATGTTTAGCATTTTTTTTTTTTTTTTTGAGACAGAGTCTCACTCTTGCCTGGGGCGAGTGCCATGGCATCAGCCTAGCTCACAGCAACCTCAAACTCCTGGGCTCGAGCAATCCTACTGTCTCAGCCTCCCAAGTAGCTGGGACTACAGGCATGTGCCGCCATGCCCGGCTTATTTTTTCTACATATATTTTTAGCTGTCCAATTAATTTCTTTCTATTTTTTTGGTAGAGGCGGGGTCTCGCTCTTGCTCAGGCTGGTCTCGAACTCCCGAGCTCAGGACGATCTGCCCGCCTCGGCCTCCCAGAGTGCTAGGATTACAGGCGTGAGCCACCGCGCCCGGCCATGTTTAGCATTTTTAAGAAATGCCAAATTGTTTTCCAAAGTGGCTGTACCATTTGATAATTCTAACAGCAATGTATGAGGGTTCCAAATTCTCAACATCTTTGCCAACGCCTGTTATTTATTGTCTATATTTTAAATTTAGCTATCCTGGCTGGGCACAGTGGCTCACACCTGTAATCCTTGCACTCTGGGAGGCTGAGGTAGGAGGATCACTTGAGCTCAGGAGGTCAAGACCAGCCTGAGCAAGAGTGAGACCCCGTGTCTACTAAAAATAGAAAAATTAGCCACGCATGGTGGCATATACTTGTAGTTCCAGCTACTCTGGAGGCTGAGGCAGGAGAATCACTTGAGCCCAGGAGTTTGAGCTTGCAGTGAGCTATGATGATGTCACTGCACTCTACTCTGGGCAACAGAGTGAAACTCTGTCTCAAAAAAAATAAATAAATAAATAAAATAAATAATTTTAGCTGTCCTCGTAAGTGTTAAATGGTAACTCATTGTAGTTTTGAATTGCATTTCCCTGATGGCTAATGATGTTGAACATCTTTTCATATGCTTATTGGCCACATATATCTTCTTTGGAGAAATGTCTCTTCAAATCCTTTGCCCATATTTTTTTTTGAGACAGGATCTCGCTCTGTTGCCCAGGCTAGAGTGCAGTGACGTCATCATAGCTCACTGCAACCTCAAACTACTGGGCTCAAGTGATTCTGCTGCCTCAGCGTCCCAAGTAGCTTGGACTACAGGCTAATTTTTCTATTTGTAAAGACAGGGTCTCCCTGTGTTGCTCAGCCTGGTCTCGAACTCCTGGCCTGAAGTAATCCTCTGCCTCGGCCTCCCAAATTGCTAGGATTACAGGCATGAGCCACCATACCCAGCCTAAAAACAGTTTTTCATAGATGTCCTTTATCATGTTGAAAAAGTTCCTTTCTATTCCTGCTTTATCAAATGCTTTTATCATGAAAGGGTGTTGCATTTTGTCAAATGCTTTTTCTATACCTGTTATGATAATTCTGTGTTTTTTGTTCTTTATCTTATTGATATGGTGTATCACACTAACTGATATTCAGATGTTGAACCAACGTTGCATCCCTGGGATAAATTTCACTTGGTCATACTCTACGATTTCATTTCACATGTTGATGAATTTGGTTTGCTAGTACTTCATGGAGGATTTCTGCACTGTATTCATAAGAAATGTTCATCTGTAGTTTTTTTCTTGTGGTATCTTTTCTGGTTTTGGTCTCAGGATACTACTAGCCTCATAGAACGACTGGGCGAAATGTTCTTGCCCATCCATTTTTTGGAAGTTTCCGAGTATTGGTTTTAATTCTTTAAACATCAGTAGAATTTACCAGTGAAACCATTTGGTTCTGGGTTTTTCTCTGTGGGTTGTTTTTTTATTACTAATTCAATCTCATTATTTATTTGTCTATTCATATTTTCTTTTCTCCTTATTTCTTTCTTCTTCTTCTTCTTCTTTTTTTTTTTTTTTTTTTTTGGAGAGAGGTTCTCACTCTGTTGCCCAGGCTAGAGTGCAGTAGTGTCATCATAGCTCACTGCAACCTCAAACTCCTGGGCTCAAGCCTCTGTAGACATCTCATTCTCCAGCTTTTCCTTTTAAGATCTTTGGTCAGCTTTATTTAGTCTCAACTAGTATTACTGCCTCAGGAAGCTGCAATATTAAACAATTGCAGCTGATTTTTTTTTTTTTTCAACAAATGCCCTGGGGATAGGATTATTTGCATAGAATGAGCTCTGAGTCAGTTCAAATAAAGACAAGCCTAGGAGTGGCGATTTTCAGGGAGCTGCCAAACAGATCAAATAGTGATAATTCTCTGCATTAGGAGTCTGAGGGTGGGGAGGTTCAAACCTATTCTGTCCCTTCCAGTGGCTGCTAGACAGCTGGTTTTCACAGCTACTGTAGTTTCAAGCCTAGCAAAGCTGGAGGGAGAGGGATGGGACTAGAATAAATTAAAATGGCACAAAGCTTTCTGTTCTGACCTATATTCAGCTGTTTTTTTTGTTTGTTTTTTGGTTTTTTTTTTTAAATAAATCCTCCTCAGATTTTTTCAAGCCTTTGCTTAATTTTCAGAGTTCTGAAAAAGTTGATTTTGACTATTTTTTGCCAATGTTCTTGTGGCTTTTATGAAGAAGGAGATTTTCAAAGATCTTTACCATCGTGGAAGTGCTTCTGTGTTCTTTCATTTTTTCAAAAAAAAACAAAACAGTATAAACTAGAGACTAATAAAAATCACTGATTAAGGAGTAATTAGGGAGTGATAGGCAGCAATTCTCAAACTATTTTGTGTATATTATAGGGTGGAGCAAGTGAGAAAATACATTGATTTTGTTGAGAACCAGGATTCTCACTGTGGGAGAAGGAAGATTCAAATATACAAGGACAAAGGTGAAGTGGTATTTGTTGGATTTGAATTGGTGGTATTGGTATTAAGTTATGATTTTTTTTAAATGTATATAATTTTCCAAGACTTCATGATTTTTGCTCTGTGCACTGAGAGGGACTAAAAGTAATGATAACCTTGTAGTAATGACTACACCCAGCACCCAGTTCTTGGTTTCTAAACACCACGCCTCTTTAAAGGAAATGTGGAATATTTGGAAAAATGGATGATTTCAGGGTAGGGGCAGGGAATGTGAAAAGTGAGCCTGGGTCATAATTTTGTGCCAGAAAACAAAGAGGTGTTCAAAGACTAATGGGAATTGTCAAAAGGATACAGATGATAGCTTGAAGAGGCTTCGATGGCCAAGTTAGTGACAATTTGAGCGTAAAAATGAATAATTATGATAATAGGTTCTTATAGTATATTGAATTTAAAATTACCAATAGTCCATAGTAATGCCAAAATGAAAAACAGAAAGAGAAATGAAAAGCTCTTCTTTTCAGAAGAGCACCAGCTAATAATCATAGAGGGAATGACAGAATAAAAGAAAATAACCATTCTACAACCTCTGGTGTCATATTCGGTTCAGGCAAAGATCACCAATGGATGCTAAAGTATTGGAAAAATATTTTGGGGCAATAGAGTATTCACTTGATCCCCAAGTATCACTCCACAGATTATTTACTAATTGCAAAGGGGAAATGTAGCTTTACAATGGAGAGGTCCAGTAGTCGTTACTTAACTAAGTGATCAGACTTGTAGACTTCCAAGAGGGACAACTGACAGGCAGGCCTCCTGAAGAGATGCACTAAAAAGCCATAGTATCATTTGTGTGGCTTTCGCAACAAAAAATATTGAACCTGAATGTAATCATGAATAAACAACCAAATAAATCCAGACTAGGGTTTCTCAACCTCAGCACTACTGGCATTTTGGGCTGAATAATTCTCAGTTATGGGGACTGCCTTGTGCTTTATAAGATGTTTATCATCATCCCTGGCCTCTATCCACTAGATGCCAGTAGTACCTTCCCAGTTGTGACAACCAAAAATGTCTTCAGAGTTTGCCAAACATCCCCTAGGGGGCGAACATCACCCCAGTTAAGAATCACTGATCTACAATGCATTCTACAAGAGTGGGCTCTTCAAAACAGTCAATTTTTGCTGAAGCAATGGGCCTTGCTTAAAAAAAAAAAAAAAAAAAGTCAATTTTGTGAAGAAAAAAAAGAGGTGGGTGTGTGTGATGTGTATTCTGCAATAAAAAAGAATAGAGCTATAATGATCAAATGTAACAGTCTTGATTGGATCTTGGATTTAGTCTACGGTCATACCACCCTGAACATGCCCGATCTCGTCTGGATCTTGGATTTAAAAGAAAAACTTCTATAAAAGTCATATTTTGGAGATTTGGGGAAATTTGAACATGGACTGCATATTAGATGATATCAATGTATTGTTAATTTTCTTAGATGTATTAATAATAGTATAGTTATTTAAGAAAACCTTTACTCCAGTTTTGGAATATACATGCTAAAGTATTTAAGGGAAAAGTATCATGTTGATTGAAACCTGCTTTCAAATGTTTCAGCAAAAAATCAAATGTGAAGGGCAAGGGAGAGAGGTGAGGGGAAGAGGGAGACCGAGAGTATGTACACAAATGCTGGCAAAATGTTCGCAGCTGATGAATTTCATTGAAGAGTATATAGATGTTCATCATTACTATTCTTCTTATTTTTTTGGTAAGCTTGAAATTTTTCAAAATTAGAAGTTGAGAGGAAATATGATCAAATTCATGAAGAAAAACAAATTAAGTAAAGGGGCTAGAAATCACTTAGGGAGCAAATGTGTAGAGGAGAGAAGGCTACTAGGACAGATTCCTGGGAAAGCCAAGCAGATTGAGAAGAAAGAGAGAAGCCAGGGGAGTATGAAGCCATAGAGGCTGAAGAAGAATGTGTTTCACAAACGACAAAGTTTTCAACAGTCTCAGATGCTGCTAAGAAGTTCAGTAAGATGCCAACAGAAAAATAAACAAAGAAACATTGACTTTGGCAAGATGCAGGTCGTTAGTGACCTTGATTTAGTAAGGACAAGTGCCCGATTGAAGTGGCTTGAGGAAAAGTTGGAGACGGGGAAGAGTGAGAACAAGAACAGACCATTGTAATGGTGAGGTTTATTAGGAAAAGAACAGAGTTATGGGAAGACATGGGCTTGAAGCAAGTTTTTGTTTTGTTTATGTTTTTGGAGATAAGTGATATTGACATGTTCCTAGACCAGTGAGATGATCCAGTAGAGTATGAAAGAGAGGAGATTGCAGGAGAGAATTCTGAGTAAGCGAGAGGGGATGAGATCCAGAGAACAAGTGGAAGGATTGCATTGGTGGGAGGGGGGATCAGTAGATCTCCCCTGATTTCATCTGTTTCTTCTAGGGCTCACTAACAAAGACACCGTTGGGTTAAGGGAGAGATGTTGGAGATTTGAGGGGAGGGTAATATGAAATAGTATCTCGGAAAGTAGAAAAATCAATTTATTAGGAAAGTGGATAAAAAGAGAATAGTCTGGCAGTGCTGCAAGCTCATTTGAGACTTGTAGCTATAAACTGAAAGTGAATTTAATCTGTGTGGTGAGGTTGTTTTGTCTTACAACATTCACTTGTTTGGGCACAGGTGCAGAGTAACAGGATAGTTGGTATTAACCAGGTGTAATGCACTTTTATCATTTTTACTGGCTGCTCAGACCCAGACTCCTTTCTCATGTGTTGGAACCTCTTTTCCATATTTCCTATATTTGGAACTGCTTTGCCCATCCTAGCAGGCTGGGTGAATGGCATATCCCTCCTCCTAACATAGATGCTGAAACTGCCGGATACCTACTTTCCCAGTCTGCAGCTAGGACTGAGCACATGACCTCAGTCATGAGATGCACTGTCCTGAATTTTGCATTTGGAGCCAAGGCATAAACAGAGGCAGTGGAGCATTCTCACCAACAGTGGTAGAGATGGTTGCAGTAATGGCAACATTGCCCGTGGTGGCCTCCAGTTCCAGTGCCATCAGCAGCGTAAGCGTAGCACCTACCCCTCTGCAATGGCAGCAGAGGTATTCTCACCAGACCAGTTCTATGGCATAATTTTGGTTGAACCACGTTCAAACCTCATTTTCCAGCTCTCCCAGCAATTCTTTGGGCCAACCAATGTCTGTGCAACGTAAATACTTCATTATAAAATAGTACATTAATTTTCATAAAACCTCTGAGTTCATTGAATCAAGTGGACAAATTCAGTTTCCTACAACAAGCATATATTGTGGCCTAAATGAGCAAATACAATTTGTCATAATAAACACATGGTAAACGTTTTATGATTATTCCAAACTTGTGGTTTAAGGTTACAATCCTGAGAGATTAAACAAAAACAAAAATCTCTTGTACTCTAACAGATAATATCTCTTGGAACCTCTGTACTTCCTTCTCCCTGAATACCAGTAAACACATTGAGAAGAACGGTCATCGATGATGACAAGGAAGCAAACATGTGTAGTTTCATCATAAATTAGATATTCAGGGACACCTGGCTGATCTCCAGCAGTGCTAACCTTTTCTTCCTTCTCTTGCTAAGATAGGAATAACCAAAACCACATTTGCATACTCAATTTTGGCAAAAATATGTTTCCTCTCCAGGCTTCTCATTAAATACTATTGTGACCAATAGTTTTTTTTTTAAAAACCAAGGCTGGATTAAAGTTTTGAATCTTATCATTTTGAGTCTACACTTCTAGCAAGCACATTTCTCGTTTCTTTTTCTTGTCTCGTTGCACCAGCACCTTCAGATCATTATTAAATAGTAGAAATGAGATGATTGTGGTTATCTTTTCAATAATGCAACGGGGCTCTTCCTTCAGCGACGAGTGTAAATCCATTCTCCAGCACAACTATGACTCTGGATGGACTATGGGAGAGGGTAAAAGGGGTGGAATCTGGCATGCACATGTTAGTCCAACATTTTACTTACCTTGGCTCATTATTGTTCCCTTTGCCCTCGGTAATCCTATCTTTCCTTCCCAGACCTTCTACTTAGTGTTTTTGTTAATCTCCATTTTGCAAATGAGTAAGTCAAGCCTCCAAGAGTTGAAGTCTGAAGTCACACAGCGAATTAGTGACTGTCAAGTCTGCACTGAGAATTTTGTGGCAGCAAGTCCAAACCCTTTTCAGGATATTCTGTATCTGCTGCATTCTTTGAGTGTGGTTTTTGTTCTGATTTAAGTTCCTGGAAGGCAGTAATGAACTTTTTCTGTGTTTATATAATGCAAATCACTTAGCCAATGAGGACAGACCTTCAATTAAATTTAATAATAAATTAGTAAGGAAAAGTTTTTAATTGAGCTTTGGAAAATAACACTGAAGTTTTTTTTTTTTTTTTTTTTGGTACAGATAGGGTCTCACTCTGTTGCCCAGGCTGAGTGGCATGATCATAGCTCACAGCAACCATGAACTTCTGGCCTCAAGCAATCCTCCCACCTTGGCCTTCCAAAGTGCTGGGATTACAGGTGTGAGCCACCACACCCAGCCAAGTAAATTGCTTTTTAATTGAACATATATCATGGACATTTTCATCTGGGTACTTATAACTAATTTTTGTAGTATTTTATGGTATTTTAATGTATAAATGTGCCACACTTTCTATTATCCATCACCTCACTGATGAATATCTGGGTTGTTTCTAATTCAAGCCAATGCTGCTGTAATGAATAGTAGCTTCCCTCATAGAACTTTAGCCAGTAAATTTCAATAAGCTAGATCCCTATAGGTAAGGTCACTTAAAAAGTGGAAGTGCATTTAAAATTATTTTTGGTACAAATTGCAAAATTTTTCTCAAAAAATACTTTGCTAATTGACATTCCCACCAATAGTGTTTAAAGTACCCATTTTCCTACACCCTCATCAACACTGTATATTATCAGTCTTTTACATTTTTGGCAATCTGATGGATGAAAAATGATGTGAAGTCTTATTTTGCCTTTCTCTGGTTACTGGTTTATTCTTAAATTAAATGCCCATTTTAACTTCCATTCTTGAATTGCCTATTCATATCTTTTTCCAGTTTTTTCCTGGCCTCTGCTTTATTTTTATTTTTGTAACTGAAGTATTTAGCACCTTGGGCAGTTTTTAAAACAGAATTTTTTTTTAGAGCAGTTTTAGATTTACAGAGAAATTGCAAAGATAGTGTGGAGTTCCATATACCCCACAGCCAGTTTCCCTAACAGTAGCATCTTACCTTGTTACAACTAATGAACCATTGTTGGTGCATTATTATTAACTAAAGTCCACATTTTATTTAGATTCCTTAGTTTTTACCTAATGTTCACTTTTGCTGTTCCAGGGTTCTATCCAGGACGCCACATTACATCTGGTTGTTGGGTCTCTTTAGTCTCCTCTTGACTGTAGTAGTTTCTCCAACTCTCCCTGTTTTTGATGATCTTGATGTACTTTTGCAGAGTATTGTCAAGCATTTTGTAGGATGCTCCACTACTGGAATTTATCTGATGTTTCTTGCATGATAAGACTGGGATTATGGGTTATTGGATGGAAGGCCACAGTGGCAGAACGCTATTATCATCGCATTGTACCAGGCGTATGTACTTATGATTGGTGATGTTGACCGTCATCATCTGGCTGAGGGAGAGTTTGTCAGGTTTCTCCACTGTAAAATTACTCTTTTTGCCCCATTTCCATGTACTCTTTGGAAGAAAGTCATTATGTGCAAACCATACCTAAGGAGTAAAAGGTTATTTTCCCCCTCCTTGAGGGCAGAGTATCCACATAAATTATTTGGGATTCTGCAAAGGAGATTTGTCTCTTTTTCCCCATTTGCTTATTTATTCACCTATTTATTACATGGACTCATGAATATTTATTTGTTTATTTTTGGGACAGGTCTTGCTCTGTTATCCAGCCTGGAGTGCAGTGGCATCATCATAGCTCACCACATCCTCAAACTCCTAGGCTCAATCAATCCTCCACCTCAGCTCCCTGAGTAGCTAGGACTACAGGTGCATGCCACCACACCCAGCTAATTAAAAAATTTTTTTTGTAAAGATGGGGTCTTGCTACATTGCCCAGACTGGTCTCAGACTCCTATCCTCAAGTGATCCTCCTGCCCTTTTTTTTTTCTTTTTATCTTTTCATTCATTATCCCTCCTGATAAGATCCTCCTGCTTTGATCTCCCAAAGTGCTGCTATTACAGGCGTTAGTCACCACATGCTGCTATTTATTTTATACTTTAGATTATAATCCAATATTACTTAATCTTTTTGCCCAGATGGTTCTAGCTTTGGAAATTGGGAGCTCTTTCAGAGTTCTTTCAATTGACTCCTGTGATTCTTTGACATACCCTCATCAATGTGATCTTCTGACATACCCCCATACATGGGGTTTTTTGTTTTGCTTTGTTTGTTGTTTGTTTTGGTTTCATTTTCTTGAATATGTCCTTACTTTCTGGCAATTCAAGATGCTCCAGTCTCATTTTGTATATTTCCTTTCCCAGTCCTATAATAAGCCATTTCTCCAAGGATCTCTGGTTTCTTTAGTGGACAATGGTTTTAGATACCAAGATACAGGTGCTAGGTGTGTTCATTGCTCCTGGAGTGTCATTTCTTTTAGGCTCTCTCAGAGGACAGAGTGAAGAAATACATGTGTGTATACTAACCTGTGTATATGCACATAGCTATAAATATTTCTACTATAAACACGTATATCTATCTTAAGCTAAACATAAGTTCATGCTGATGTCTCCAACTCTAATCCATTGGCACATGAATAGTTCTAGACTCTTACCCTTGATATTCTGTAAATTCCCACTTCAAGAGTGAGAAAACTGGTTCCCACCATTAGGCAGCTGTTTACTTAATTGTTCAATTCCAGTATACATGTATGGTAGCACCATAATTGTGAACCCATATCCATGTGAGAAATAACTTTATCAACTAGAATTCAGTATTGCATACTTTCCTTTTTGTGTTTTGTCTTACAGACTCCACTCATTTCCAAAGTTACGTTGGTCAGCACCTTCTTCCCCCACCATCTTCAGTGAGGTTGTTTCATTTATTTATAACACAGGTAGATTCTCTCATAATAGTCCAAATTCCTTCCTGGGATTCCCTGACCTCCTAAATGATTTTTTAAAAATTTATATACATTAATTTGTGCTGTAAAGTTCCATGGGTTTTGACAAATGCATAATGTCACATCTCCTCTATTACAGTATCATACACAATAGTTTTACTGCCCTAAAGTTCCCCTGTCTTTCACCTATTCATCTTTCACCCACTCCTCCCAAACCCCTGGCAAACTCATCATTTCATTATCTCTTTAAGTTTTGCTTTTTCCAGAATGTCTCATAGTTGAGTCATAGCTTTTTCAGACTGGCTTCTTTCACTTAGCAACATTCATTTAAGGTTCCTCCACATCCTTTCATGGCTTGATAGCTCATTTCCTTTTATCACTGAATAATATTTCATCACATGGGTGTACCACAGTTTGTTTATCCACTCTGCCTGAGTTTTAAAAATTGGTTTGCCTCTTTATTTATTTATAGGAGCTCTTTATATATTACAGATAGTAATCCTTTGTCTATGTGTTGTAAGTATTTTCTCCTAGCCTCTTGCCTATGTTTTGACTTTGTAATGTCTCTCTCTACATGAAAGTTCTTGGTTTTTAATATTTGCAAAGTCAAATTGGTAAATATTTTCCCTATGGTTTCTACTTTTTATAAATTTATGTTGTATCCTGTCATTTAACTGAAGGATGAGTAGGAGTTAGCCAGATGAAGGCAGGGAAGAGCAAGCCACATAGAGAGACCAGAAGGACAAGTTGACAGAGATGAGCAGGTGCTGGGTCTTTTTCCTAGGCTGGTTTCTATCCAAATGGCCTTGTTTCTGCCCCGGGGCCACATGACCCTCCATGCTGAGAGGCCCCTGCTGTGTAACTGCCAGGTGGAGGAACAGAAGGAAACTGACTAATGAAAGCCTCAGATCTGCCGTTACTAGACAGGTTACCTTGGCCAAGCCACCGAGCGCCATGGATGGTTTTATTTCATGTATTCATTCATTCATTCACTCAGTATTTAAAGAGCGATTCCTACTTACCGGGCACTGTTTTAAGGATCCGGGATACCAAGATGAAAGAGACAATGCTCTTGCTCTCATGGAACATACTATCTAGTGGAAAAGATGTAATATAAAAGCAAATTAATGAATAAAAAGACAATTTTACATAGTGATAACTACTACTTTTTTGCGGTTTTATAACTTTATATGACTATCAGAGGTTAGTCCTCATCCACACTGACTATAGGTTTTTGAAAGTAGTAACAGGTACACAGGTAACCACAAGTATAGAGCTTGTTTGGTGAATCTTCATCCTCATTACATTTTCTGGGCAACCACACATGGATATGGTATGGGACATTCCTTATGCCTTTGGCCCAGACAGCTTTGTTGAGCCTGGTATCAGTGCATGCATCTGGAGTCCCCATCTCCTTCATGGCAAGCTTCTGGATCTCTTTGAGCGCAGAAGGGACAGCTTCTTGAGGCCCACTCTGCAGATGCACTCGTGAATGTTGGTGGTGTGATCTCAGGTCACCACCTCGTTGATGGCAGAACAGCCCTTCTTATCACCACTCTTCTTGGCAGGAGCCATTCTGCTAGGCCCAAGTTGGAAAAAAAGATACGTACCATTTTTTTTCCTGTCCATTTTGGAGGGTCCTACCATTTTTTTTTTTTTAAACAGAATTTGGTAATAGAGTGGGAATGTGTGGCATGGTGGGGGCGTGGTAAGAATGATACTTAGGTAGGGTGGTTGGGGACAGCTTCTCTGAGGAGGTGATATTTAAACTAAGGATGGGAGGATGAGAAGGAGCCAGCCACGTGGAAAGCAAGGGAACAGGGTTCCAGGTGGAGGAACCGGCAAGTGCGAAGCCCCTGAAAAGGAAAACCTCAGCATGGTGCAGGACCAGACTAAGGACCATCATGGCTGGAGTTTTGTAAAGGAGCAGGGGAGCTATGGCACATGGGTTGGGAGAGGTTGGGTCACGTTCTAGTTTCATTCCAGTTTAGACCTATTATCTGAATTCTGCTGGTTTAAAATTTGTTTTGCCCCTTCGACTTTCAAAAGTGTTTGGGTTTGGACAATAAATAATATAGTTGCTCTACTTGAGGTCCACAGAAAGGGATCTGAATTCTTCTCAATGCAGTGAGAGGCCACTGGAGGCCATTAGGCCAGGAAATCAAGGATCCCATATTCAATGCTTCCTGTAGGCTACGTCAGAGCTTTCTCCACCTCTGAATTAAGAGACTGCAGCTACTGTGGGCCTCGGTTCTGTTTCCAGAGATCCCCAAAATGACCTATTATTGTGTGATTTTGTTTTAAATCTAAATAGGTTGACATACATCAAATATGGCTAATATATATTAATATCATGCGCATTGGCACTGGCGTCCTGGTGTGTAGATCAGTTCACCTTAGGTAGGGCGGGGTGCACAAGGTGTCTTGAATGGGGAGGGGGAGGCCCCCCTGCAGAGGGGGAACAAGGGACACCACAATGACCAGGATCCTTGCTTTCACCGTATTGTGATGTATCGCAGCTGAAAGGGGCTCAGCTAAACAGATTTTCTGATTATATAATCCAGTTATCACTAAACCAACTCTTGAAAACTGGATGTGTGTTTTACAAAGATATGCAGATTAAAGATAAACTAATAAAGCCAGGACAGGCCCCAAACAGGGAAATGGCAGGCTTGATGCTTCTCCTGTTCCTGGTAGAAGTCCTTTGTTACCCATGTTGTAAGGCAAAAACAATGATCTAATCAGATCGGACAAAAATCTGGCAAATGAGCAGGAGGGAGTGAGAGAAATTATAAAAAAGAATGTTCAAAATACATTTTTACACCCACTGTTATTAACAGTGCTTCTCATTCTGAGTGTACAGTCTGTTTTGAGAAAAGTGATGATGGTAGTATGAGTAATTATAAACAAATAATTGGAATCATTGGTAGTAAGTGCTCAAAAATGTTTTGTTATTCAAAAAAGTCAGGAGAGCTTTCCAATGACTGCAAATTTCTAAGTGAATCCAAGACTATTCTTAATTCCCTAGCACGATGTCTGACCCACAGTAGGTGCTCAGTGAGTATTTGTTCAGTGAGTCAGTGAGTGAATGAAGGCCTTCAAGATTAGGAGCGTGACTACCTGCCCACCCTTGCCTCACCTTGTGCCAGCCCCCAACCCCACCTCACCCTAAGTGCCCAACAAGCAGACTACTTAGAGATCCTTGAAGGTGTCCCCACCCATCTGTCCCACCCCAGCATGCCTCTCTCCACTTATTCCTACTAACCCTTTGGGACTTGAGTCTGAATGGGATCTCTTCTAGCAAACCTTCTCAACCTCTCCCAGATCTGGGCTGCAGACCTTCTTAGAGTCCTTTTCTAGCACTTGAAATTTTTAGATTTGTTTTTTAGTCTCTATACTCCTTGAAGGCAGGATGTAAGTCTGCAACCAGGACTTCAATGAATATTTGCTGCATGAATGAATAAATGGATGAAAGAATGAAACACTTGGTTTGGGCAGTGTATTCAAGCATCAATCAAAGGCTCATTATGGATTCCCCATTGGGTACAATGAACTTTATAGGAAACCATCACTTAGGGATGTCGTTCTGCAAGGCTCTTAACTTTGCCTCGGGCCTTGGGTTTGGCCTCCATCTTTCTCTGGGCTGAGCTGTCTCCTACCACATACCTCCTTCTCTCCCCTCCCCTCTCCTCTCCTCCCTTCTCCTCTCCTCTTGTAGATAGCAATCTTGCACCCTGAGGCTGCTCCATGCAGCCAGGATCTGGATCTGCAGTTTGGTGAAGGCACAAGTACTGGTCTCTTGCCCTGACTGCACACAGGAAGCCAGCCAGCCAGCCAGTCAGCCACAGCTATATTTAGATTTCTGTCACCTGATGGGGTCATCCATTAATCAGGGCACAGTGGCAGCTGCTGCATTTCGGGAGTAAACTGAGGTGGGACCAGGGGTAGTGAGGCAGTGGGTGGGAAAGCCAGGCTTTGACTCCAGGCTCATTTAAGCAAGTCACAGGGTGGGCTGAAAATGCAGGGCTTACATTACACCTAGAGAGAGAGAGGGCAGCCCAAAGGAAGAACATGACTTTAGAGAGAAACCCGTTCCTGGCTTGGGCTGGGTAAAGGCAGTGCCCCCCGAGATAAGCAAGAAGAGCCCTTGGCCCCCTTGGGGCCCCTTGCTACCCTGGAGGCCAGGCAGGGGCAGGATCTAGGGCCTCTTCTTGCTGAGTGAGCCAGGGCTGGGAGAGTGGTTCTTGGACAGGCAGTAACACTCAGCTTGTGGTCAGCAGAAAGAGCAGCTCACAAGGTAGAAAGCAGAAAGCAGCAGACATGGCAGGATTTTTTTTTTCAAGGCCCCAAGAGCCTTTCGAGCCCTAGATTTGGTTTATCGAATGACTGCCCTTGGAGCTGGGGGATGGGCCCTAAATGATCAGAAATCCAGTTGCATCTCGCTCCTTTCATCTCTGGAATCCATCCCCACTCCTCTGGTGGACCGTCGCAAGGATCTCCTGGCCACAACACCTTGCCTTGCCCTCCAGTCTATTCCAGATCCTGCTGACAGCACTGGCTTCCCACAACCAAATCCTGTCTGAAACGCTCAGGCACTTGCCCTTCGCCCTGGGATCGTCTGCACCCCTGGCTCTGGCTTGCAAGTCCCCCATGTTCTGAAACCCAGCCTCCTCCCCACCCCAGTTATCGAGTTATTATTGTGTGAACTAAAAATAAAACTCTAAGCCCTCTGCTAACCGAATGGACCCCTCTTGGCCAAGGGGGCCCCAGAAACACCTGAAAACTGAGTTCCCAGCCATGCCCAGATGGGAGAGAGAAAGCAGAATTACATGCGTATGATTTCCCTTCATAAATATTCATGATGCCTCCTATAACTTGTTAGATATATGTATTTGACCACCTCGCTCAGTATAAAACCCTGTTGTCTTTGTTGCTTCTTTGAAGCACGTGTGCCTGGCTTCTGGCGGTGGCTCAGCCTCCCGACCTGTTGGAATGTCCCCCTTTGACGAGAAATAAAGCTCTCCCTTTTCCAAAGTGTAAACCTCGTTAATTAAATTTTGCTCTAGTTAACAACTGACATGAAATAAACTGCGCATATTTAAAGTGTACAATTTGAAAAGTTTTGGCATATGCATACCATAGAATCATCACCGCAATCACAATAATGAACACATCCTTCACCCCAAAAGTTTCCTACTTCCCCTTTGTAATCCCACCTTCCCACTTCCCTCATTACCCTGCCCACCTCCTACAGCAACCACTGATCTGCTTTCTGTCACTACAGACGAGTTTTATTTTTGGAGTTTTATATATATTAATAAATGGAATCATACAGTATGTACTCTTTTTTTGTCTGGCTTCTTTCACTCAAGCATCATTACTCTGAGATTCATCTTCTCTGTGTGTTAAGAGTTCATATCTTTTCACTGCTGAGTAGTATTCCATTGTATGAATACACTGCAGTTTGTTTATCCATTTACCCGTTCAGGATCATTTAGAATGTCCCCAGTTTTTTACTCTTTCTAATAAGGCTGCTATGAACAGTTGTGTACGTGTCTCCTCGTAGACAGATATTTTCATTCCTTTTGGGTAAATAGCTATTAGAGCAATGGCTGGTCAAACAGTAAGTGCATGTCTAACTTTTTAAAAAATTACCGAACCTTTTTTCTGAGTGGTTTCTTCATTTTACACTCCCACCAGCAGCGTGTGACAGTTCCTGTGCCCCGCATCCTTCCCCGGGGTGAATGGTTAGTCTTTCTCATCTTAGCCATTCTAACAAGTGAGCAGTTATCTCACTGAGGTGTTAGTTTGCATTTCCCTAATAACTAATAATGTTGAATATTTTTTCATGTGCTTGTTTGTCATTTGTATATCTACTTTGGTGAAGTGTCTATTCAAATATTTTCCCCATTTTTTAAATTGCATTGTTTGTTTTCTTATCATTATGGTTTGAAAGTCCTTTATATATTCTATACACGTCTTTATCAGATGTGTGATTTGCAAACATTGTCTCCCGGTCTGTGGTGTCTCTTTTCATTCTCTTAACAGTGCCTTTCGAAGAGAAGTTTCTAATTTTAGTGAAGCCCAATTTATTTTTTTCTTTTATGGATAATCCTTTTGATGTAGTATCTAAGAAATCTTTGCTAAACCTAAGGTCATAAAGGTTTTCTCCTATATTTTCTTTTAGAAGTTTTACAGTTTTAAGTTTTACAGTTTAGCATTAGTTCTATGGTCCATTTTGAGTTTTTTTATTTATTTCTTGCATATGGACGTCCTATGGTTTCAGCACTATTTGTTGAAAAGACTATTCTTTCTTTCTCGCTGAATTGCCTTTGTACTGTTGTTGAAAATCAATTGGCCCTATGTGTGTACATCTGTTTCTGGACTTTCTATTCTGTTCCATTGACCTATTTAAATAATTGAAATCTTTAAATTCTTTCCCTAGTGAATTGCCCTTGTGCCTTTGTTGAAAATCAATTGACCGTTTATGTGCAGTTCTCTCTCTTGACTCCATTCTATTCCATTGATCTATTCTTGTATTGTCTGCACCAATAACATATTGCTTTTATTACTGTAGCTTTATAATAAGTCCTGAATCAACCAGGACCAAGTCCTCCAACTTGTTCTCTTCAGGGTTACTGTGGCCATTCTAGCTCCTTTGCATCTCCATATAAATTTTATAATCAACTAATTCCTACCAAACAAGCCCACCAGGAATTTAATTGGAACTATGCTGATTTTGTAGATAAACCTGAGAAGAATCAACATCTTACCAATATTGAGTCTTCTGATCCGAGAACATACTATAGCTCTCCATTTGTTTAGGTTTTCTTTAATTTCAGCGATGTTTTGCAGTTTTCAATGTACAGGTCTTGCACATCTTTTGTCAGATGTCAGGAGAGCCCTAAGTGTTTAATAATTTTTGATGATACTGTAAATGGTGTTTTTAAAAAAAATTTTTCAATATCTGATAGATCATCGCTTATATACAGAAATAGAATTTAGTTTTGTATTGTATCCTGCAACATTGTTAAACTCACTTATTAGTTCTAGTGTCTTTTTTGTACTCTATAAAATTTTCCACATAGATGATCATTATCTTCTGTGAATGTAGTTTTATTTTTTCTTCTCAATCTGGATTCCTTTGTTTTCTTTCCCTTACTTTATTGTGCTGTTTAGAGCTTCCAGAACAATGTTGAACACGGTGGTGAAAGCAAACGTTACTTGCCTTGACCCCGACCAGAGAGCTAAAGTACTTCGGCGTTAAGTATGACGTTAGCTGTAGGTTTTCCATAGATGCACTTTTTCAAGTTAGGAAAGAGATTTTTAACATAATAAAAATTTTTTATATATCTGCGTAATCACCATTTCAAGTCTCTTCATCACTTTGCATAGATCCAGATTTCATCTGATACCATTTTTCTTCTAGCTGAAGGACTTCCTTTCACATTTCTTGGAGTTTAGGTCAGCTAATATGTTTTCTGACTGAAAATGTCTTAGTTTTCCTATTTTCTTGCAAGGTATTTTCATTGGGTATATAGAATTCTAGACTGATAGTTCTTTTTACTTTTAGTACTTTTTTTTTCTGTCAATAGATTTAGGGGTACAAGTGGTTTTTGGTTATACGGATGAATCGTACAGTGGTGAAGTCTTAGTGTACCCATCACCTGAATAGTGTACATTGTATCCAATAGGTAATTTTTCATCCCTCATTCTCCTTCAACCTCCTTTCAGTACTTTTAAAATGTTTCTCTACTATCTTCTGGATCACATGGATTCCAACAAGAAGATTGCTGTCATTTTTATATTTGGTTTTTCTCTGGCTGCCTTTAGATTTTCTTTTTATTGCTTGTTTTAAGTGGCCTGATTAAGATGTACTTTGGAGAGAGAATTTCCCGTCAGGATCTCCTTTCCCTGTCTGGGGTCTCAGCTCCCCAGGCAGTGTCTGCTTTCCTCTGCTCTTGCCCTCAACCTAGAGACCTGAAGCTCCCACTGTCTCTGCGCCGTTCCTGGTTGGGTTCTGCTGGGCTCCTTTGTAAGTGCAAAGGTTTCCTGTCCGGTTTAACAATTAGCCAATGAGGGGGTGGTGGTCGCCATCTGGTGGTAGAAGTGAGAATGTTTCCACATTTTTGGCAATTTATAATTTCCATTGAGAATCCCAGAAGAGGCTGGATGGAGGTAGAGGCGGGGTTTCGCGGCACCAGCCAGGCTGTAACTTTTTGACAATCGCTTCAGTTCCACTCAGCATTGGGAGTGTCCTGGCAGAGCCCCCATGCCTGTGTTCACAGGGATTCCAGGATGCCCCGCCTAGCAGGACAGAGTCCCCGTATTTCTCCTTCCGGGAATCCCTGGGCTCCTCTGGGATAACCCTGTCCTTCCTGGCTCCGGTTCTGGAATACAGCTCTCTCCCTCGCGTGGAGAACATCAAAGGCTCCAAGGGGCTCAGCCTTAGTCAGGCTGCCTTAGTGGCCCAAGTGCCCCTCCTCTGTGGCTTTGCCTTCATCTCAAAAACCGGCGAGCCTCCTTCCCACCAAGGCTCACGTGTCTGAGCAACACACGTGGTCGGGATCTACCCTTGCTTTGTGGCTTCCCCCTTCGGCTGCGCCTGAAGCAAGCCCATAGATCTCTCGCATCAAAGAGTTTCTCTGCAAAATTCAGCAGGAAACCCAGGTTACCGGTAACAATTTACCAGTTGAAGCTCTGGAATCTCCCAGAAATATAAGGACCCTTCTTTCTGGTCTACAAACAGCTCCCAATGCCTGTCCTCTCTCAGAAGTTCTATTGACCCACTCTTCTTTCTAATTCCTTAATCTCAACTCTCCCATCTCTTATGTAGAAAAACATTTATGTTCCATGAAAAGGTATGCATTGTCGAAACTAGAGGACATCCCTCTGGGTTATCTGATCCCAATTCTCTATAGAGTATAGATAACTGACAGCAATGCAAAAATAATTCTTATTTATAGATATGGATATTCTGTCCTGTCCTGTAGAAACTGAATTGATTTTCTTCCCCACCCTACCCCCTTTGTGAAAAAACCAGTTTTGCTTACAACAGCACACTCATTCTAATAATCCTGATCCATAAATGTTGTCTTTTATTGAAAATTATCTTTTAACACTAAACTAGATAGGCCCCTGCACCCAGAGAAGTCCAGCTCTCCAGAATTTAGACCCAAGAGAACCCCTCGGCAGCGTGGAACAACGGGGGCCACCTGGCTCCCCTTCAGTTGTCCCCTGGGCTGCGGTGGAGATGCCCACCTCTGTGCTCTGGTCCTGCAGGGGGCAGCACGTGTGGTTGGTGAACATGGCAGGAAGGCCATGATTTTTCTCAGTAGGTTTTGGGGGGAGGCTTGCTTTAAAGGTTTTGTTTTGTTTTGCTCAATACCAGTTCAAAGATAGCTTGGAGGACTGACCATGCACACATGTGCTAGGAGGTAAAATAGTTGGCTTTTTTTTTTTTCAAGACTAGTCAAGTACAGTAGTGAGAAGGAGGGAGAGAGTAGAACAAGGAGTTCCATCTATAACTGACTGTGAACAATCAATTGAGATAACTCACTACCTTCCCACCAGCTGGCTTTCGAAGGTTTTGAAAATGCTTTAGCCTTTTTCAAGAAAGAATTGCTACCTGGGTGCAGGAAGGAGGGGTTGATGGGGAATCATTGTTTAACGGGTACAGAGTTTTCATTTGGGAAGATGAAAAAGTTCTGGAGATGGATGGTGGTGACTATTGCACAACAATGTTAAGACAAGCAGGGCCTGCTCAATAGAGTCATAAGACCTGAACCGAGGTCTCTGATAAAACAGGAGGCAGTGGAGAAGCAGGCCAAAACCAGCTAAAACCAAGATGGCCACAAAATAAATGACCTCAGGTTATCCCTACTACTCATTATACTCTGCTTACAATGTGTGAGCGTGCTAAGGGAAACTCCCACCTGTGCCATGACAGCTTACAAATGCCATGACAACTGCAGGAAGTTACCCTATATGGTTTAAAAAGAGGAAGAACCCTTGGTTCTGGGAACTCTTCACCCTTTCCCTAGAAATGTTATGAATAATCCTCCCTCCACTTAACATAAAATTAAATAGACAGGGGCTCTAGGAGGTCCAGGACCACCTTAGCTCTCTATATCTTCAGTCCCCAAGCAAAAAAAAAAACAAAAAAACAAAAAAACAAATTAAAATTAATTATTAAATAAAAAAGAAATTAAAAAAATTAAATAGATCGTATTTTAGACCTCAGAAACTCACAAAGTACTGCTCTCTGTTGCTCTGAGAAATAGCTGTTGCCTGTCTATAGGATAGCCTCCTTTTTTCTTTTCTTACTTCAATAAGCCTGCTTTTGCTTTACTCTGTTGGCTTGCTCTTGAATTCTTTCCTACATGAAGCCAGGAACCCACTTGGCCTTCCAGCTGGAGCCTAGTTTTGAGGTCTACTTTCTTGTATCATCTTTCCTGGAACCCAGTGTGGGGTGAAGAGAGATCCTCATTCAGACTCCAAATTAAGACCGTATGGCACCTTTTGGACCTGATGGATGGGTGAGTCTCCCTTTATCAAATCTGGTTGTTGTGCTGTGAATGACTAACATGTTGATATGCCCTCTTTTACTCATGGGTTTTGTTATCTTTTAACCTCTTTCACTCCCTGGTAACCAAATGCATGCTTAATGCTTATTTCGTTGTTGCATTTATAAACTTTGTTTTTGGCCATTTGGACAATTGCCTCTGTTTTATGACATCGATGTCATCTAGCAGCCAAGGAGAGTGGACTGTAATGCACTTGCATGAACAATGATGACTTCACTGTACTAGTCAGTGGGGCGCAAGATGCCATTGAGTGGACATGTGTACTGTGTGGCTGTCACATTCAAAATTACTGAGCAAGTAGAACAACGAATCCGCATCAAATTTTGCATTAAGCTTGAACAATCCTCCACAAAACTAGGGATGATGCAATGAGTGCAGGGCAAATAAAAGTAGGGCACAAATACTTGAAAGATGGTTGAGAGAATCTGTTGAAAGTGATCCATGTTCGGAAGGCCTGCAACAAGCAGAACACCTGAGAATGTTGAACATGAATAGGTTAGGTTAAGAGATGCTGGGAGAACTGTGTGAGGCCCCAAGGGGCCTACTTTGAAGGGGACTGAGGCGTCATTGTCCTACGTACAACGCTTCTTGTATCTTGCATCTTCAACAAAATATCTCTATTTTTCATACTACATGGCTGGCTATTTTCCAGACAGACCTCATATACCTATATTATTTTAAATGTTGTGTCTACATGGTACCAAATTGACTTATAAAAGCATGCTCATAAATTAAGTACGTAAGTCTAAATGTTTTTCAAGTTCACATAAATTTAATAAATTTTTGATAAACTAAGTTATTAAAAAATACTATTAGTAAAATAAAAATAATGACATAAGCATACTGCAAATTCCTCCATACATTCCCAGCTGATGGGATGGCCACTCCCTTCAACACGTTTCCACACTATTAGAGTATGGGCATCTGACTAGACAAGGAAATAAAATTGCTTCATAGGAGTTAGGGTTTGTGGTACACCTCTGGGGGCTGGGTGGCTGTGTGGCACACACTTGAGGCCATACCTCCCTGACGATTAGACTGGGAGGTGTACCATGGGGTGGCCTTTCCTGCCAGGAATTATATATAAAACTGTGCCCATGGTACACAATAACATAAAGGCCTTGAGAGGTAGTTTCCCCAGGTCTTTGGGTTGGTGGGAATGGCCCCTAAGTATTCTGGTCCCTAAGGAAGGAGCATTAAATGCTTTCATCCAAGTTACTGCTCTGGCCCAATTCACAGCTAAAACACTAAACCACACTCATTCAAAAATGCTATATATCTCTTAATCTGAAAAACTACCCAAATGAGAAAAGTGGTTTTATGAAATAGAATGGCCCCAGGTATACTCACTATAATGCAGCATGGGACCTGTGCCATAGTGAGAACCACCTGTTTTAAATATATTCAAGATTAAAAAAAGATAATGTTACTGATGCTTTAAATCATTTAGGTACCCAGATCAATAACATAAAAAACTATGAGTCTGTTATTCTTTTTCTAAATGGTTATAATTTTTGCCTATACATTAGAGCTATGTTTTATTAATTAGCATAATTAGCACTTGCCTTTGCTATTATTGTGGATATGAGTTATATACATAAGTTACTGCCATAAAATATAAGTCAATATAAAGATCATAGGTACAATATCCCCTCATTTCCCACTCAAGGAATATTTCAGAAGAATGGGAGGAAAGATTATAAAAGGCTGAGGAAGGGGGTGGATTGAGGGAACAAATGCAAGTTCCCTACCACATAACAGAAACGCTGCCCTAGCTTAGAGTGCTCAGCACAATTATTGCAAAATAGACTAGGCAGGCACCGAGATAACTACTGGGCCAGGGAAAAGTGCCCAGCACCTTCTTGCCTTGAAACTGCCAGCTCAAACCCGCCCTGACTGTTTTAGAACTACTTTGATTGCCCTTTAGTGCCCTTTAGCTAATCATAATACTAAAATCCCCTCCTAGAAAAAAATTATAATATAATTAACATAACATGGGTTGCATGACAGCACATGATAATGATACTGCGACCCCGTGATTTGTTTCACTGTGAACAAGCAAAGATACAATATAAAAACTTTGCTTCATTCATTAGAAAAAGCCATGTGTCTTACCCTGGTGAGGATAGGAGCCACTATTAAAATGATCACCCCTTAGAGAGATTTATTTATCATAAAGTCACCCTGTCAGGTATGAATTCCGGATTTGGTGTGTTTTTCCCTGGTTCTTGGTTCCCGGTACCAAAGAATGTTTACCGGTACCGAGTCACTGAAACAAATGAGCAAGGCAAACAGATATAAGCAAGCTAAACAGCATTTATCGAGCACAGAACATCCCGGGTCTATCTCTGCGAGTGGAAATGACCCTAGTTTGGAAAGGGATCTGGTTTCTTATCCTATTTTTTTAATAATATGCTAAACTGGGGGCAGATTATTCATGAAGTTTCAGGAAAGGGGTAGAGAGTTCTGGGAATTTTGATCCCTCCTCTCTTCTGGCCTTATAAGGTAGTTTCCAGGGGGGTTGCCATGGCATTTGGAAACTGTCGTGGTGCAGATGGGTGTGATTTTTACTATGCTAATAGGGAGTAGTTCACCTTAGGTCACAGCCAGCTCACCTGTGCGCATGCCCCAGGTTGGTTGTTTCTGAGGCTGGGCCATCTCTTAGGTCTGTGGGTTTCATACCCTCCTCTAATCGGCCAATGACAGTATCTCTACCAAATCTCCCTCACCTTGCCTCCGCACCCGTTTCCCCTTCCTCCTGCTCCCTATCTAACAACCCTAAAAAATTTGTCTACCCGACGAGAAATCCTGGCCCAGACCAATGGAGATGCTTTAGACAAATTGAGACTCTCGTAGTTTCTTTAGCCCAGCGGTCCCCAACCTTTTTGGCACCAGGGACCGGTTTCAGGGAAGACAATTTTTCTATGGGGTGGGGGCAGCCAGAGCTCAGGCAGTGATGCAAGGGATGGGGAGCAGCTGTAAATATAGGTGAAGCTTCACTCACTCGTCCACTGCTCACCTCCTGCTGTGCCCCACTTCCTGAGTTTCATGGAAGACAATTTTTGTACAGATGGGGGCAGTGGCAGAGCTCTGCGGCCTGGTCCCTAACAGGTCCACTGCCTGGGGGTTGGGGACCACAGCTTTAGCCAGTGTAGTAACAGATAACAGATTAATATTAGACTATCTGTTGGTTAAACAAAGAAGAGTATATGCTGTGATTAATAAAACCTGCTATACTTATGTAAACACCTCAAGTCAAGAAGAGAAAGATATCAACAAGATACACAAACAAGCTACTTGGCTACATGACATTCAAAACCCAATACCAGACTATATGAAACTCCAGAAAAAGATTTCTACCAACAGTTACTTGGTTTCTACCCTTCCTAAGACCATTAATAGCTGTCTTATTACTACTAATCTTTGGCCCTTACTTGTTTAACCTTCTTGTAAAGTTTGTGTCTTCTAGATTACAACAATTCCACATAAAGACGATGCTGGCACAAGACTTCCAACCCTTCCCACCAGCCATTCGGGAGCATAAAAATGTCCTGCCCCTTAGATCAGGCATCCAGAGATTTTTACTCCTCCTATGGTAGGCAGGGTCAACGCCCTTGAAATCAGCCTAAAGAAGCTACGAAAGACAGACTTTGATCCTTTGACAACCCCTTAAGATTAAGAAATATTCGATCTCTGAGGGGGGAATGAGATGGGGAATTGGCAGGCCCTGCTCAACAAAAGTCATAAAACCCAAACCAAGGTCTCTGATAAAATAGGAGGAAATGGAGAAGCCGGCCAAAACCAGCTGAAACCAAGATGGCCACAAAAAAATGACCCCAAGTTAACTCCCCTGCTCATTATACCCTTTTTTTTTTTTTTTTTTTTTGAGACAGAGTCTCACTCTGTTGCCCCGGCTAGAGTGCTGTGGCATCAGCCTAGCTCACAGCAACCTCAAACTCCTGGGCTCAAGCGATCCTCCTGCCTCAGCCTCCAGAGTAGCTGGGAATACAGGTGTGTGCCACCATGCCCAGCTAATTTTTTTCTATATATTTTTAGTTGTCCAGCTAATTTCTTTCTATTTTTTGTTTAGTAGAGACAGGGTCGCGCTCTTGCTCAGGCTGGTCTCCAACTCCTGAGCTCAAACGATCCGCCCACCTCGGCCTCCCAGAGTACTAGGATTACAGGTGTGAGCCACGGCACCCAGCCTCATTATACCCTTCTTACAATGTGTGAGCATGCTAACAGAAACTCCCACCAGTGCCATGACAGCTTACAAACGCCATGGCAACTTCCAGAAGTTACCCTATATGGTTCAGAAAGAGGAAGAACCCCCAGTTCTTGGAACTCCTGACCCCTTTCCCAGAAATCTTATGCATAATCCTCCCTCCACTTAACATAAAATTAAATAGAAGGTATAAAATAAGACTGCAGGAATTCACAAAGGGCTATTCTCTGTTACTCCGAGAGATAGTTACTGCTCTGTC
Organism: Indri indri; assembly: GCA_004363605.1. NCBI lineage: Eukaryota > Metazoa > Chordata > Mammalia > Primates > Indriidae > Indri > Indri indri. Next base: position 51,000 of record RJWJ010004842.1, read on the forward strand.
TGTGGGGCAGTCTCCCTCTTTCTCTTTTCTTACTTCAATGAACTTGCTTTTGCCTTACTCTGTCAGCTTGCTCTTGAATTCTTTCCTGCAGGAAGCCAAGAACCCACCTGGCCTTCAGGCTGGACCCCAGTTTTGGGGTCCACTTTCCTGTATCAATGTGAATGGATTTAATGCCACTCAACTGTACACTTTAAAATGATTAAAATACTAAGTCTTATGGTACATACATTTTACCACAATTTTTTTTTAAAGAAAAAGATTTGCAAATTTGAATACTTTTCTGGGTGGGTCCCTGTGGGGAAAGCTGAAATTAGACAAGATTTCACAGGTTCTCAGAGCCTGAAGCTTTTTTTGTGTGTGTGATTTTTAAAAATAAACCTTCTTCCTCCCACCCCACCCCCTCAATTCTCAACCAAACAACAAACAGCGACTGTGACCCCATCACTGATAAGGCTCCATGCACAGAACAGAGGAGATAGAATGGATACTTGCTATGGTTCTGAAAGGATTATTTTGGTAGCAAATGAAAACAACCTTCCTTGAACTGACTTAGACATAAACCAAGAGGTGCTGGAGGATGCTGGAGGTGTTGGAGGGTGTATTCGTTTCCTGTTTCTGCTATGGCAAAGCGTCACTTGGTACTCTCTTACAGATCTGGAGGGGCTCACGTCCAGCTGTCTGAAATGGGTTGGCAGCCGGTTCCTTCTGGAGGCTCTAGGGAAGAATTTGTTTCCTTGCCTGTTTTGGCTCCTGGAGGCCACCTGCATTCCTGTGTAGCGGTGGGGAGCAGTAAGTAGGAACATGGCAGCTCTGACTGAAACCACATGGTTGAAAAGGGGGGCAGAGGCAGTGGGGGACACTTTCCAAAAAGAAAGGGCTGCTATTCACCAAAGAAGGAGTGAGGCCTGGGAAGACAGAATAACAGGTGTCGGATCTAGCTGTGATAGAGGCGGACCAAGTACAATGTTCACACCAAGGGCAGAGTTAACCCTTGCCCCCAGAGGCAGGGAAGTAGGGGCGGGTAGAGAAAAGCCCAGTTACATCCACCCAGCAACTATGGATGTGTAATAAATTACTCCAAAACTTGTTGACTTAAAATAACCATTGAGTTTGCTGATGATTTTGTGGGCCAGGAATTTAGGAATTTAGCCAGGCCATTCTCACTCAGCATCTCTCCAGCAGCTGCTCAGATGTCATCTGAAGGCCCGACAGGGCTGGGTGTCCAAGATGGTTCCCTGGCATGGCTGGAACCATGCAGGCTGGGGCTGCAGCCCAGGGCCCTGTGTGCCTCTCCAGCATGGCAGGGTCTCAGAGCAGCTCGAGTTCTTATGTGGTGGCTTGCTTCCCCCAGAGCAGGCATCTCTAGAGGAGAGGGTAGAAGTTGTCCAACATTTTCTGACCTAGCCTCAGGAGTTAAGCAGCCTCACTTATGCTACATTCTGTGGGTTATAAGTGAGTCACTAAGGTCAGCCCAGTTCCAAGTAGAGGAGACATAGGTTCCCATGGCTCAGTGGGAGGAGTATGAAAGAATTTGTGGGCATATTTTAAAACCACTGCAAATGATGTCACAGGGAGGATGCCTGGAGCGGGGGTGATCAAGGGGCGGTGTCTTAAACTGACAGGCCGCAACAACAGCAGCAAAATTACATGTCATGAGATGTTCTACAACAACAAAAAAATTTCCAGGCCATAGAAATTTTCTAGGTATTACACAGGTAAATAGTAAGAATGATGGTTGATTTGGTTCCCAGTCAGATTTGAATGGTGACGGGGCCAGTAAACTTATACTTGGGAAGGAAGAAGAGGAGAGAAGATTCAAGGTTAAGAATGGAAATAACTACTGTCTTCACATCCCTGTTCCAGTGAAGAATCCATTTCCTGGCCTTTCCAGGCTCCTAGAGGCCACCTGCCTTCCTTGGCTCACGCCCCCTTCTTCACAGCTCTCCAGTCTCTTGCTTATGTCACCACGTCTCCTGCTGTGGACTCTGACCCTCCTACATCCCTCTCAGAGGACCCTGTGATTACACTGGGTCCACCTGAAGAATCCAGGGTAATCTCTCCATTTCAAAATCTTTAACACATCTCCAAAGTCCCTGTTACCATCTAAGATAACATCTTCATGGGTTCTGGGGATTAGGGGCCTTTTTGGAGAAGTGTGCGGGTAAGGAAAAGACTGTTAGTGGCTCCCCATAGCTTCTCATGGGAATCTCTACCACCAGGAGTGGGGAAAAGTGGTTAGGGACCCTTTTGTACACAAGACACAGCTGCCTCCTGCCCACCCACCCAAAATCTCTACACACTCACTCTACTTCTGAGCTGGAAGGACTACATCTCAATGACATGGGGGCAGGGAGGGGAAGAAGACGACAGAAGAAGAGGAACACCTGCTCGGCTGTTGTTGGGGAACAAACAAAGCAACCACGGTTGGCTTAGTGAGGACTTCCAGTTCCAACTGAGTGCTCTGGCCTCCCACACCTCTCTCAGAAGTCTTCAAAGATTTGTTCTTGTTTTTGCGATTTACAAACATACCCAAACATCCTCAAACAATAAAAAGAAGACAATTTAAATCTCCAAAAACCCCACCAACTCTCTGGTAACATATTGATGTACAACTTTCCTGACATAGATTTAAGTATACAAGTTTATAAATTGTTATGCATGCTGTTTTATAATCTGCCTCACTCAATAATATGCTGCGATCACTTTTCCATGGCAATAAATGTAGGATTACATCTCAATTTTTATTGGTTTCATAGTATTGGATAGAATAACATCTTTAACTAGTATACAACTTATGACTAAGTTGCATCTAATTTTTCACTATTATGAACAACACTGCCCTGAACCTCTTTGCCATTTGTCTAGGTAACTCCTTAGGGTAAATTTCTAATCCTGGAGTTGCAGAGTCAAAGGTACACTCATTCTACCTTTGGACACTGTTATGGGTTAAACTGTGTCTTGCAGTGGGTTATGTTGAAGCCCTAACCCCTAGTACTTGTGAATGTGACCTTATATGGAAACAGAGTCATTGCAGATGATCAAATCAGGATGAAGTCATTAGGTGAGTTCTAATCCAACATAACTGGTGTCCTTATATAAAGGAGAAATCTAAACACAGACACAGACTTGCACAGAGAGAAGACAATGTGAAGACAGCCTATGATGACAGAGGCAGAGACTGGACTAACACAGCTGCAAACCAAGGAATGCCAAGGATTGACGGCCATTACCAGAAGCAAAGAAGCATTCTACCCAGAGTCTCAGAGAGAACGTAGTTTTCTTGACACATTCATTTTGGACTTCTACCCTCTAGAATTGTGAGACAATTAATTTATTTGTTTTAAGCCACCCAGGTTGTGGTATTTTGTTACAGCAGCCTTAGCAAACTAATACAATTGCATGTGCTAAATTTCCCCCCAGAAAGACTATTATCAGTTTAAATTCTCACCATGAAAAACTGTATTTATGTATTTTTTCATTGTTGGTGATGTGTAATAACTTTTCATATGTGTACCAGTGATTTGTATTTCTTCTATGAATCACCTCTATATACCTTTTGCCTCTTTTTCTATTGGGATGTTCATTTTATTTCTCATTGTCTTGTAAGAGATGTTTTCAAATTAGGGACGTCAACCCTTTCCCTTTATGTACCAAATATTTATCCCCATTTATATATCTATCTTTCATGCACGTATCTGGTTTCTCTTGTCCTTCAAAAACTTTTTAAAAATGTAATCAAATCTATTAACGTTTTCTTTTATCATTTTCCCTTTCTTCAGTTATTTCTCATGACAGGAATCAATTGACACTGGTGAAGTGGAACAAAGGACAACACCCTTATTTTATGCATGACTTGGATGCCTTAGTGAGAAGAAACAAAACAGCAGAAGCGGGGTGCCACCTGAAGGTTGACAAGGACGTTGAATCATAGAGTGAGGAGTGGACTAGAATCTCCTCCAGGTGTCCTCCAGTCTGACGGTCTCTGACTCTGTGGCTTTAACAGTCCTGCCCTTGGGAGGTCATGGCTGGACCAGAATCCTGAGAGGGAGAAAGCACCACAGATGCCCACCAGAGGGCGTGCTACATTCTCCGACTCTCTCTGGTCCAACCGCTAAGCTAGGGCCCTTGGGAACCTCTTTAGCCGCCCAGACTTGCAGGTGCCATTTCACATGTGCAGAAAGAAGGCCAAACACAACCACCCCAACTTCCTGCCCTCCTCTTGTGGTGAAAAGACAAATGGTTGAGTCAGTGATAGAGTGTGGGCAGCAAGGAAGTGGGCAGGTTCAGATGCCCTGGTGTGGGTTTCTTAGCTTTGCTCTCAGGCCTCTGTCTACCCAACACATTCACTCTTGATCAGTCACACAACCATCTGCTGCTCTCTGGCTTTGTCTGTCCACATTGTGTCCACTTGGTGACCTCCTACACATCCTTCAAGTCCCAGTTCAAATGTCACCACTCAGATCCTCTCAGCACTCCCACTTCTGTGCTTCCACAACACTGGCATTCATCACTTTGCACAGTAATTACTTACGTGCCCTTCTGTGCTGTAGAACATAGGCTCCACCCATGACGTGCTCAGCTCTGAGTCTCTACTTGTGAGCACAGGGCCTGGCACAAAGTGAAGGTCGTTAAAGCTTGCCTGCATCATATTATGTCTTCACCTTCCTCCTCCACCTTGAGGGACTTTCTTGAAGGCAGGTGCTGGGTATGATTCTTTTCTCTGATCCTTGCATTGTCTAGCACAGGGCCTGGCAAAGTAAGCCCTCAAGTTTGGTAGAATGAAGTTGCCTCCTTTTGTTTATACAACTCACTTCTCTCCTTGAATAATTCAGCTTCTTTTTTCAGTGAACAAGTATGTATCAGGCATTTCTGTTGTGTTCAGGACTCTGCTGGGTGCCATGACTGGGGAGGTGTGATATTGTGAAATATGTATTTGGTCTTTGTCCCCGTTTCCTGGCATACAATTCCTAAAATCCTTAGCATCTTCAAAATGATGGGGTTTTTTATGCTAATGAGTTGACTGATGGCTGGCAGCCCATGGATAGGTTCAGAATGGGAGCTGGTCACTGGGAAGACCCAGGCAGGATTAGAGGTAGGAACTCTCAGCCCCCCTCCTCCCCTCCCCAAGCTCTAGGCAGAGGAGAGGGGCTAAAGGTTAAGTTGATCACCAATGGCCAACAGTTTAATCAATTATGCCTATGTAATAAAGCCTCCATAAAAACCCAAAAGGACAGGGTTCAGAGAACTTCCAAAAGCCAAACACATTCTTGCAGGATGGCACGCCCAAGGAAAGCATGGAAGCTCTGTGCCCCTTCACCCGTATCTCACCCTATGCATCTCTTCAACTGCATCCTTTGTAATATAATAAATTGGTAAATATAAGTAAGTGTTTCCTTGAGTTCTGTGAGCCTCTCTATGAAGTTAATCTAACCCAAGGAGGGGGTTGTGGGAACCCCAATTTATAGCTGGTTGGTCAGAAGCACAAGTAAAACAACTTGGAGCTTGTGATTGGCACTGGAAGTGGGGGAGGCAATCTTGCGGGACTGAGCTCTCAAGCTGTGTGATCTGACACTACCTCCAGGTAGACAGTATCGAAATTGAATTGGAGGACACCTAGCTGGTACTGACTGCAGAACTGCTTGCTTGCTTGCTGGTGGGAATAAATTCCCGCACATTTGGTCTGACAAGTCTTCTGTGTCAATTGTGGTATGAAAGCAGGGGAAAAACAGTTTGTGTTTTGTCCACTCAGGAGGGTACTTGAGAAGGTTTTCAGTGCCCCAAGTGTTTACCAAATGGGGAGAGCAGACAATAACGGAAGTGACGAAGAAGGAAGAAAGAGAAAGATGGCAGAAAAGGAGTTTTCTACTATCTCATCTCCTCCATAGTGCCTTGGTTTTGATAACCATCCATGGACTAGAGTACTTGCGGGAGTCCAGGAGTCCAGAGGAGAGGTTCCAGCACACGACTGGAGCAAACAATCTGAAAGCAGACACACTGAAGAGAGTAAAAAGACCAATTTCACTTTACCCACATCACCCCTCCCCCAAGGTGGCACAGCTCCGTGCCAAGGAACACCCCCTCAACCCACAATTTCTCCCATAGGGGAATATAAGAGTATAGTGAGTGAGCACCTGACTTCCCCATCTGTGCAATGTGCTGCCCAAGGCTCCCATCCAGAATACTGAGGGGGTCAACATGACTAAGTACCTGGGAGAGTCTGGGAGCAAGGAAGCGAGATGAGAGAATCACAGCAATCAGAGCTTGAAACCCAACAAAGGGCCATGTATCTTACTGCCTTCTTCATGAGGCCTACCACAAGCTGCTTGAGGTGCCTCACCTGTAGACTCTCCAACTGGCCCATGGGCACCCCCAGTGCTCTGTGTTCTTCACCCCCCAATCCCCTTGTTGGCTCTGCATTTGTGCCCCCTGGATGTCAAGTGTGAGTCTCTGCATATGGTTTGTAAACACACACAGTTGGCCGGATTGACTCTGCAGGACTGGGAGAAGGCACATAAATGAGCAAATTCAGGGCACTCTCCTAGGGAAAACAAATGGGAGACTCCCAGCACCTGGCCTGGCTTTGCAGTGTCAAGAGAAGGCATACTATCTTAAGAATCCCCCCTACCCCAAGAGAAAACAAGAGGAGTGGAGTGGGTGCATCTATAGAAAGATCTGGAAGAGCCTCAGAATCTGTAGCCTGGCTGACTGGTGAAGGTGTTTTTCTCCTAAAGCTAGTCAGTAAAGACGGGAAGAGGTGCCTGCTTCAAATACAAAGATAGCAATGTAAGACTTCAAGAAACGTGAAAATCAAGGAAACATGACACCAACCAAAGGAACAGAATAATTTTTTAGTAACGATCCCAAAGAAATGGAGATCTACAAGTTGCCTCACGAACAATTCAAATAATCGTTTTAAGGTAGCTCAGCAAACTACAAGAGACTACAGGTAAACAACTCAACAAAAGTCAGGAAAATAATACATGAGCAAAAGAAGATGTTCAACAAAGAGATATAAATTATTTTTTAAATTCTGAAGCTGAAGACACAATGAATGAAATGAAAAATGCAATACAGAGCGTCAACAGCAGAATTGATCAAGCAAAAGAAAGAACTTGTGAACTCAAAGATAAGTCATTTGAAATTATCCAGCCAGAGGAGAAAAAAAATGAATAAAAAGAAATTTTAAAAACTTATAGGATTTATGGGACACCATCAAGAGAAATAATATACAGATTAAGGAAGTTCCATAAGGAGAAGAAAGAAAGAAAAGCAAAAAAAGCTTATTTAAAGAAACAATAGTTTAAAACTCCCAAATATGGGTAGTGATATGCCCATCCAGGTACATAAGGCTTAATATTCAACACAAAGAGGACTTCACTAATATATGTTATAATCAAATTGTCAAAAGTCAAAGTCAAAGGGAGAATTTTGAAACCACTAAGAGAAAAGAGATTCATCATATAAAAGGAAACCCTTCTTAGACTACCAGTGGATTTCTCAGCAGAAACCTTGCAGGCCAGGAGAGAGTGAGAAGATAAATTCAAAGGGCTGAAAAAAAAAATAAACTGCCAACCAAGAAGACTTTACCCAGCAAAGCTGTCCTTCAGAAATGAAGAGATCAGGCAAGGTGGCTCATGCCTATAATCTCAGCACTTTGGGAGCCTGAGGCAGGGGGGATTGCTTGAGGCCAGTAGTGTGAGACTAGCCTGGGCAACAGAGCGAGACCCCATCTCTAGAAAAAGTTAAAAAATTAGCTAGGTGTGGTAGTGCCGGCCTGTAGTCCCAGCTATTTGGGAGGCTCAAGCAGGAGGATCGTTTGAGCCCAGGAGTTCAAGACTACAATAAGCTATCATTATGCCACTGCACCCCATCCTGGGTGACAGAGTGAGACCCTCTCTGAAAAAAAAATGAAGGAGAGATAAAGACTTTCCCAGACAAACAAAAACTGAAGGAATTCATTACCACTAGATCTGCCTTACAAGAAAGCTAAAAAGAGTCCTTCAAACTGAAATAAAAGTATGATAATTAGCAACATGAAAATATATGAAAGTATAAAACTCACTGGTAAAAGTAAGTACATAGCCAGATTTCAAATACTCTAATACTGTAATGATGGTGTGTAAATCACTTTTAACTCTGGTACAAAGGTTAAAAGACAAAAGTATCAAAAATAACTGTGGGTAATAATTTGTTAATGGATACACAATATAAAAAGAAGTAAACTGTGACATTAGAAACTTTAAATGGTGGGGGGAGTAAAAGTGTAAAGTTTTCTATATGCGACTGAAGTTAAATTATCAGCTTAAAATACACTGCATAACTACAAGATGTTTTATGTAAGCTCTATGGTAACCGCTAAGCACAAATCTCTAGTGGATACACAACAAAGAGAAAGGAATGGAATCACACTACTACAGAAAATCATCAAATCATAAAGGAACACAGCAAGAGAGGAAAAAAGGAACTACAAAACAGTCAGAAAACAATTAACAAAATGGCAATAGTAAATCCTGACCTATTAATAACTACTTGTGGACTATACGCACAGAGTGGCTCAATGGATAATAAAACAACACCCGACTGCAGCCATGTGTCACTTAACAACAGAGATATGTCCTGAGAAATGCATTGTTAGGCGATTTTGTCATTGTATGAATATCATAAGAGTGTACTGACACAAACCTACATGGTATAGCCCACTAGACACCTAGGCTATATGGTACAGCCTGTTGCTCCTAGGCTACAAATCTATACAGCATGACACTGTAGGCAATTGTAACATTATGTTAAGTATTCGTATATCTAAACATAGAAAACATACAGTAAAAATACAGTATGAAAGATTAAAAAATGGTACACTTATATAGGGCACTTACCATGAATGGAGCTTGCAGACTGGAAGTTGCGGCGGGTGAGTCAGTGAGTGAGTGGTGAGTGAATGTGAAGGCCTAGGACATTACTGTGCACTACTGTAGGCTTAACAAACACTGTACTCTGAGGCTACACTAAATTTATTTTTAAAATAAAGTGTGCTCTGATGTTACAACAGCTATATCACTAGGTGATATATACATATAGATACAGATATATAGATAGATAGATTAGAATGTTATTGAGCCTTAAAAAAGAAGGAAATGCTGCCATTTATAACAACATGAATGAAACTGGAGGACATTATGCAAAGTGAAATAAGCCAGACAAAAAAGACAAATACTGTATGCAGGATCTCACTTATAAATGAAATCTAAAAAAGTGAAACTCATAGCAATAAAAAGTAGAATGGTGGCTACCAAGGGCTGGGGGTTGGGGGATATTGGGCAAAGTGTACAAACTTTCAGTTATAAGATGAGTGTGTTCTGAAGATCTATGTGTACCACGGTGAATATAGTTAATAATATATACTTGAAATTTGCTAAGAGAATAGATCTTAAGTAGTCTCACCACAAAGAACAAAAAAGGTAACTATGTGAGGTGATGGATATGTTAATTAGCTTGATTGTAATAATCATTTCATAATGTACATGTTTCTCAAATCTTCATGTTTTACACACCTTAAATACATTTAATTTTTATTTGTTAACTACATTTCAATGAAACAAGAGAGAAATTCCTTTGTCTTATGGAGGTATGGAGAATCCTGGGAGCACTGTAATGTTTAACAATTGAACTCTTTCATTTTATTATACAAACAAGGAAACTGAGGCTCAGAGAAGGGAGAGGTTCCCAAATGAAGCTGTTGGCAAACTGGGCCTGGAAATATGATCTGCTGACTCTCCAGGCTTGGACTTGCTGTGCAAAATGCATTGTTGGAAACAGGTCTACAGAGTTCACTGTATCACAGCTGGACTGGGGACTCCAAAGGGTGAGCAAAATCACTTATCGAATGAATGAAACACAAATCAAGGAGTCACAGCTTTGGTAGCCTACGATAAGATCTACCCACAGAAACATTTGTTCACTTATCAGAAGATAATTTTAAATTTACTTTTAGGAAGGTTTTTGAACAGCTAAACTTTGGATGGTCCTAATAAGAAAGAGCACAGGCTTTGCAAATGGACAGACCTGGCTTTAAAGTCCTCTCCTTGGCTGTGCCAACTTGATTCAGTGATGTAAACTCCCTGAGCTTCAGTGTTCTCATCTATAAAATGGAGAGGATAATCTTCCAGGTAAGTGAAGATGAGGTAAGGTAAGGAATGTAAAACACTGGTTCGACGCCCTAGGCCCAAGTAGGTGCTCAATAATGGGATGTATCAATTCAGTGGCGTGCTGCAGCTGGCCCGCACAGGCCCGTGGTAGCCAAGTGACTGCACATCTCCTCCCAATTCCAAGTCCAGTGATGCTCTTGTTTGTAGCTTGAAATGGGTCGTGGTGGGAGTATTTACACCATTAAAATTAGCAAACACTACAAATCAGGACTCTTCTGAGTCATATTCAAACATTTACCAGACATTCTAGGTTATCGTATTATTACTGAGAGCAGTAACAACTCTTTCACTCCAGTTAGACACGATGCATGTCAGTTTGCCTAATTTTACTGATGTCACTTGCTCATTTCAACCAGAACCAGCCAATTCAACAAAAGGGTTAATTGGTTTACCCTCAGCCTCCATTTTCAGAAGCTGTGAGCCTTGCTGGGAATTCCATCTCACAGTGTTGCAGGGAGGGACCCAATTCCATCAAGATGGCCCACTGGACACGTTTCTTGACATAGCCTCTCACACACTCACAGCAACAGGAAGACCTTACCTTGCTTGCTCCAAGCAGAAGCTGGGCCAGCAGTTCTAGGGTTCCCAGGGGTTTTCAAGAGCCCTGTCATTGTGAGATGGTGTGTTTGTCACACACGAGCTGGTTTCTTACCCAGATCTGTCTCTGTGTGGGAGTCGGGGTCCTGTCACTCTTCTTGAGCTCCAGGCTGCCATGTCTAGGGAAGCTCAGGGCAGACTCATCCGTGTGGACACCTCTCCCACCCACACTCCCACCTCCACCCTGGAACTCCCATATACCCTCCCCTACCGTGCTGGTCCTCTGGTGTGCCCTATGGGAGCGACAAGGGGCGGTGAGAAGATTCCGGCTTCTTGAAAGCCTGGGGTAGTCAGCTTCCCTGGAAAAGGGAGTGGTTGCCTGGTGACAGTGCCTGGATCTCTCCCCTATGGGCTGACCAGAAAGGGGAAGTGGTCAGGCTGGTGCTCACTGTCTCTGGGGTGGGTGAGGGCTTGTATGCGCGAGGAACGCCTCTCACCAGCTGCGCCTGAGCTGTGACATTCGGGCCACCACTGTCTCCTCAGCCGTTCGCATCTGGATACCTTCAGGTTCAGGTAAGCACCTTGACTTTTCCAGGCACAATTTCCTGTGTCTTCCACAATAGGCAGCTGACAGCATTGGCCTCTGGGCTCGTGTCCTTGTGAGCCACCGCCTGGGCACTGGGCCAGGAGACGGTAGCCCAGGGCTCCAGTACAATCACTGGGTGGGGCTGGAGAAACACTGGCCTTGAAGAATCTGCTTGCTGGTCACTGGCTGGGTGACCTGAGGCAGCGTTTCACTTCTCTGGGGCTCCGTTTCTTCCCGTGTAAGTCGGCGGAGATGAAGAAGTCTACCTCTCGGGCTGAACTGAGAGAGTGACTGGGAGTGAGAGGTACACACTTCAGAGGGGTTATTCTCCCTCTCTGGATACTGATAGTGCATCTGGGGACTTGGTACGTGAGAGGACCCTCAAGGTGCTGTGCTGGAGGTTGGGGTGGGCGGCGAGGCATGGACTATGTGGACGTTAGGCCACATCTTGGAGCTCTTGGATGAAAGACCTCGAACACCACCAGTCTTCATCTTTTCATTGCATCTCTGGCATTCAGGGATTTATAAGTCACCTTGCCTTTGGGAAGCCTCAGCTCAAGGTACGTTGAGCTGACATGAGATCTCAGTTGAGCCATCTGCTCTTGCCCTCTGGAAAATGATTTCTCGAGGGCACCTGGGTTTGGCTTTGCCATATCCACTTCCACTGCCTTATGAACTCATTTGTCCCCAAGGCCACTCCCTTTCCTGGCTCCTTTGCACACATGCACCCTTGAGGCACCTCAAAAGTGGCCACTGCTGAGCCTGGACAACACAAAGCTTGGGAGCTTCTTTCTAAGTTTTTAGGATCTTTTTTCCCCTTCTGAAAATTTAAAAACTGCTGAGAAACAGGAAAAACAATGACCTCAAATTCCATCACCTTGTAACGAGCACTGTGGAGTGTGGTGTATTGCCTTCCAGTCCTTCTTTCCCTGGGTATGGGTAATTTTGAGTTTTATGTATGGTTTGTTTTGATGGAAACAAATTCAACAAATAGAAATACAGACAATACTGCTGTAATCGCAGCAGAGGCATGCCCAGTCCCCTCCACTGAGAGAACAAGAAAAAGTAAGCAACAGCAAGAGGCAATTTGATTGGACCCAGAAAGGATTTCTGAGCACTAGAAATTTGGTATAAATTTTTTAGGAAGCTGAACAATCTCCAACTCTGGAAGATTCTGCTAAAGGCGAACACACCACACACACAGAACATCTCTGAAACATTAGAAAGTTGGCCTATTTGTAGCAGGAACCAGAAGTTCTTTTAAAATGTGATATCTACATTTTGAAAATGTGCTTATTTTATGCTTAACAGAAAGGCTGGGTGGTAGAGAAACAAAGAAAGAATCTACTCTTACATACTAAAAAAATTAAGATCATTTTTTCCACATTTTCTTCCAGTTGTCTCCAGCCACATAATCAGGTAACGTTATGTGAACATGTGGCACAATCTTCTGTTCTGCTTTTTTCATTTTGTATGATCCCCCAATAATTCTCTCATGATATTTTCTTCCTAATTATCACTCTGTTGCTGCATCCTATCCCATCAAGTAATTCGGTAATTTACTTCACCAAACCCCCTCTGTTTGACGTCTAGGTAGCCCCCTGTTTATTTATACCAAGGTAAACATATTTATGCATTTAAGCTTTTACTTTCTTTGGATTACTTATTATGCTAGACTTCTAGAAATGATGTTATTGAATCAAAGGACATGACCATTTTTGGAATGTATTACCATTTGCTTTCAAAAAAAAATTTTTAAATCAGTGTAGATTGCCACTGGCTACTCGGGAGAATCAGTTTCACCACAACTTTGACAGAATAGGACTTTATCATTATTTTTCATTTTTTGCTAGCAAAAAATAGTTTCTAACTGTGGACAAATGAATATGCCAGGCAAGCAATAAAGTATGATGGCTGAGCATATATGAACAGAATTTACTCCTATAATGAACTAAATCAGACTCAAGATTAATCTGAGAGGTATGATGGTATGATCAACTATCACACTGAGAAACGCATGTGCAGTCAACATGACTCAGCTCAGCCAAAGACCTGTTTGATTTGCACTCTCCTCCTTAGTTCTCTAGGATTTATATTCAGAATCGACATCTTTTTTATCGAACAATAAGTAGGAAATCAGCATTATAGTGTAATATAAAATTCAGAAATATAGAATAAGGATATTATCAAAAGATATTCCATTCAAATGAGTTACTATAAACCTGTTGCTATCATCCTATATGAATAAGCTACTATTATGTTCTTCCCCTTACTTCAGTACAGAAGAATATGATTAATTTCTTAATCATAAAAAGAATATGGGCTGGGTGTGGTAGCTCAGGCCTGTGATCCTAGCTCTTTGGGAGGCCAAGGTGGGAGGATCACTTGAGGCTAGGAGTTTGAGAGCAAGCTGAGCAACGATAGCGAGACCTTGTTCCTACAAAAAATAAAAAAAAATTATCCAGGCTTGGTGGTGCGTACCTACAACCCCAGCTACTCAGAGGCTGAGGCAGGCAGATCCCTTGAGCCCAGGAATTTGAGGTTGTGGTGAGCTGTGATGATGCCACCGTACTCTAGCTTGGGCAACAGAGTGAGACCCTGTCTCTCTCTCTCTCTGTCACACACACACACACACACACACACACACACACACACACACACGAATATTATTAATTGTATGTTATTTTAAAAACCCAAATGCATAAATAAAACATTGTCCACAAAGTGGCACGAACAAATATGCAAATACATTTACATATTTTCTTTAGCAACAGGTGCAACGTGGATGTGATTTATATTTAAACAACAGCATACACATGTCAACTTACTAAAAAATTATCGGCCCAAATACTGTTTGCCTTAACATGTATATATTGACATTTCTCGATCTTATTTCAAGCGTGAATTTGTGAATTATGCATCTATGGAAAGTTTTGCAATTTTTATTGATTTGTACCTAAATAAAAACAAAATGCTTGCTGTGCAAATGCAGCTTCAAGACAACCAGATTGCTGCCTCCAAGCTCCTCCTGTAGATAAACTGTGGAGCTGCCTCTGCTCTGAGGCCCACTGGTGGGTCAGTCCCATACCCTGCGCATCACTGTTCTAAGCTGAAATAGTGAGCCCAGGCCAGGGGGTGGGGAGAAACAGGGAGTGCTTGGAGCTGCAGGTTGTCTGTGTGGCGGAGGCACACAAGGGACCCGGGGAGTACTGGGAGCTGAGGCTGTGGGTGGGCAGGGTGCCTCGGGCATGCTGAGCATTGCAGAGCTCAGACTTCTCTCTGCTCCAGTCATAGGAACTACAGAGAGGCTTAAAGCAGGGAAGGGCCAGGGTTGTAGTTATATTTGGCAGCCAGGGGTGGGCCAGATAGGCATCCCCGGCCAGAGAAAGTGCAAGGGTCCAGGTACAGAGATAATGAGAACTTGGACTAAAGCAGGGGAGATGGGGATGGACAGAAGGGAATGGATCTGAAAGCCGATGTGGAGGTGACATTTAGTGGCTGACTAAAAGAGGTGGGGTGGTGGGGGGGCGGTGGGAGGGAGAGTGACAGGCAAGGTCTCCAGCCTTTCATGGGAATGGGAGGATAGCCAGAGGGAAGAGAGGCCGGGCTCCTTTCAATCACCCTGCCCTGCTCTTCTCCATGCACACGTGGGTTTTCAGTTGCCATGGGCTATCCACATGGCCATTTCTGGTGCTGACACCAGCATGATCAGGTGGGAACATGGCCTTTCTGAGCATCAGCAGTGACAGTCTGGGAACTAGGGATGAATCCAGGCAAGAATTCTGCATGCCGACGAGCCTGAGATCAACTCAGACCCTCATTTCACGCCTTTCCAAAGTCCAAAACCCTTCTCGGGACTTCTGTGGATCCCCTAGCAGGCCACCTCTTTCCCTATGGTCAGTCCTGGCTCGCAGCCTCTGCTCCTGTTGCACTGACCTGGGGTGAAATGCTGCTGCTTCCTTGGGCCCCCACACCACCAAAACAAATCTGCTCACAAAAGCATGGGCAGATGCAGCAGACTTTACTGAAGATTGAGCAGGGAGGTTTATAATGTGTCAATGCAAACAACTGTGAACTGAAAGTAATACCGCCCTGTTCGGAAAATGTCTTTGCCACCTCCACCCTGAGCACTTTCCATCAGTTGCTTCTCCCACCTTTGCACCATCCTGCTGGTTCCCCTTCTTTTGATCCTTCCATCCCTTCTTCTCCTAACCTTCTCCCACAGAACTCCAAATTCTCCCTCCTCTGTGACCCAGAGGAATTCAACCCTCCCCAGTTCCTACCAGCAAACCTCATTCCCAGCCAGCGTTGCAGACCCAGAGATGCTCTGCAGGACACAGGCCCTTCTGCTCTTGACAGCTGCTGCCCTCCTTGGAAGGCACTTGAAGTTATAAATAGCACCTTTTTGGTTTGCTCTTAATAATGCCCCATGCTTGGTGATCCTCAGGGCTCTTTTGCACGCGTCATCTCTTGGAGGCATTTCGGAAGCCTGTAAAGAGGCAGGTGCGATGTTACGGGTCTTGTTTGGGTGCAAAAGCTAGTGCCCAGCAAAGCGGGGACGAGAAACCTGTTCCCTTGATGCTCAGCCCAGGGCCCTTCGGGGCTTCATTATGTGAATATGTGTGTACCTTTCACATTGTAAACTGTACTTCTTATTGAGGATCTTGGTTTAAATACTGAATAAACCCACAGTCTCAGGAAATCCTGGTGCAGGATTATGTGATTTCTGTCCCTGATTCCCTAGAAATGCCTTTCAGGGAAGTGAGAGGGGGGCTGAGGTGGTTACTGCCTTCACCTGCTCCCCCACCCACCTGCCCCCGTCCCTGTGGAATGTCTTGCTCAATCCTTTCCCCTGAAACCACTCAGAACTGCAACAGGCTCACAGATGTTCCTTGAAAATGTCTTGGGCAACTAGAGGAATGGGGAGAGATGAGGGGGAAGCTGGAATCCCCCCTCCCTACACTTGCATGGCCTCCGCTTCCCAGCCAGCCTCCTGACCTCAGTGGGCAACGGCAGATGGAGGGCAGGGACCCTGCCCAAGGTCACATGTCTGGGTGAGGTGGCTTTGGAGTTCGACTGCACAGTGCAGGAATTTCAGAGCCTGGATCCAGACTGTCTACTGCCCTGCATCGTCAGAGGGGAAGTCCACCCAGAGCAGGGGAAAGAGGCTGGGGCAGCATTTGTTCATTCAGGTATTCACAGATATGTATGTAGTGTCCACTGTGTCCCAGCTGGTGTTGTAGGCACTGGAAACATAGTGGTAAAGAAAGGCAAGGGGTCAGGCGCACTGGCTCACTCCTGTAATCCTAGCACTTTGGGAGGCTGAGGCAGGAGGGTCACTTGAGGCCAGGAGTTCAAGACCAGCCTGAGCAACACAGTGTGAACCCCATCTCTACAAAAACTTAAAAAAAAAAAAAAAAAAAAAAAGGAGATTGAAACAAACAAAAAAAAGGGAGACACATTTTTCTCAGGACCTCTTGAGACCATATGCTCTGGACCTGTCACACATATTTGGCTCAGAATAAACCTCTTTAAATTATTTCACAGAGTTTTTTTCTGTTAATATAAAAAAATTATAATATTTCATTTGAAGAGTTTAAAAACAAAGTAGAGCTAAAATGTCAGATGTGAAAAATATGATTATTTACGGTCAGAATGTACAAAGGTCTTTTTCTTGTTCAGAAGGATTAACTTTAGACTGTGTAAGGAAAGTGTGTGTGTGTCAGAAATGTACAGGTAACCACTAAAACAAACAAACAAAGACTGGGGGTGGGGGCAAGGCCCCGGCTCTCATGGCGCTGACACACCAGTGTGGGACACAGACAATGAACAAATGAACAAAGAGAACAAGTATACCAAGAGACAGCTGTCACTCACTGTAACAGGCCCAGTTGGAGGGCAAATGCATTTCACATACTGATCATAAATAACACAGACATTTGCAGGGTTAGCGTTGTCCCTTCATGTAGCTGAGGCGCTTCCCTCAGGAGGGGCAGGTGAGGAGGGAGGCAGGCGGCAGGAGGAAGGCCGCCCTGAGCCAAATCATGAAGACAGTGCCAGGAGAGTGGGGGCGGGGCTGGAAGGTGGAGGAGGAGTTTGTGTGTTGGGCTCTCCTCAAGCTGTCTGCCCCCAGCCCCCAGGCCACAGACTTGGCCTCCTGCTTCAGAGAAAAAGGAAGCTTTTGGGAATGCACTTTCAGCATCCTGTGCCCACACCCACAGCCTTCTCTCTGGCTCCATTCAGCCTCTCTCTCTCTCTCTCTTTCTCTCTCTCCTTGGTCCCTTTGTTTTGTTTTGTTTTTCTTTCCCTTTATCTGAAGTCTTTTGTTCACATCCTTGGTCCCTTTGGAAAGCTCTTTCTTCTGTCTGGGCCTGGGAGGGCATCTCTTTGCCTCCTGGGAGATTGTTTTCTCCTGTTCCTGTCCTGCTTCTCTGGCTGTTCTTTCTCAACCTCCCTTGCAAGTTCCTCTTCCTCTCTCCTTCCAGTGTGATGCATGGCTTCCCCAGGATCCCATCTCTCCCTCTGGTTTTCTCAGAGTGAATGAGATTCAGTCTTTCCTGAGGGCAGGATGTTTGAGGAGAAAGGAGAGAGAGAGTACAGTGGCGCAGAGCTCCTGAGCAGGGAGCACCCTCCAGGTAGGGAGAGGACCCCAAGCAGGGAGGACCGATACCTACACTACAGGGTCTTTTTGGTCCAGTAGAAACTTCATCCCTGCGTCCACATTGTATTCAGCTGTAACTATCCTCCAAAGACTTGGGACAAAGATTCTGAGATGTCCCCGCTCCTGCCCATGCCCGATGTCTAGCACACCCAGCCAAGTGACTTTAAATGTGGGGGATGTGGGGGAGGAGGGAGCACGGAGCCTTTCTCTGGAGATTGCAGCTTGTCAGTGGTGGAATTCCAGGTAGCCCTGTACTGTGACAAGCAGACAGGAAAGGTATTTGGTTTCAAGAGTCTTTTTCAGTCTATTTCCCTCGCCTGGCTCCTGCTGGTGCTATGACTGTTACAGGACATAAGCATCCAGTCTCAACACCTGGAGGCTGGACTCAGTGTCCCCACTGAGGCCTGAGAACCACCTCGAGTGCTTCTTAAAAATGCTGATTCCTGCGTCCCACACCAGACCTACATATCAGAATTGGGAGTCAAGGCGGGACATAGAACCCTGTATTAAAACGCATTTCAATCCATTTCCCAGGCAATTCAAATGTAACATTTGAGAAGCCCTGGCTTGGTGGCCACAAGTTAAGGCCCCAGAGTCAGACAGACCCGGGTTGGCTATGATTTTTCCACATAGTAGCTCTGCAACCTTAGGCAAATTATTGAGCACTTCTAAGCCTCTGTTTTCTCATCTGTAAAATGGCATAATAATAATTATTACCTACCTCTACAGAGTTTTCATGAGGATTAAATAAGCTGGGGTACATACAGTGGTTAGAACTCGTGGCAAGTCAGCACGAAATGCCTGCTAGTTTTCAAAGTGCACTTCCATGCTGAGGTTTTCATTATGTGGAAGAAGTCACAGCTAATGACTAAGGTATTGCCAATATTAGAAGTTCTTGAACCATGGTTCTGCTTTCAGTTCTGTTTTGAAAAGAAAGAATTCACCAGCTTGGCGCCAGCACAGCAGAGTAAAGAGAGCACAGACTCATCAGACTGGACTGAGCAGGACTCTCAGGTTAGTCAATTACTAGCTGTGTAGCCTTTAGTAAATTTCTTAACCTCTCTGACTTCTATTTCCACATCTGCAAAACAGAAGTAACAGTAAAAGTTACAATGAGGACCAAGTGACAACACGTATGTCAGTGGTTCTCAACCTTGGCCTCATATTAGAAATATCTGAAGAGCTTTATAATAAAAGCAAACAAACAAAGCCAGGTGCAGTGGTGCATGCTGTTAGTCCCAGCTACTCAGGAGGCTGAGGTGGGAGGATCGCTTGAGCCCAGGAGTTTGGGGCCAGCCTGGGCAACATAGGAAGACCCTGTCTCTAGAAAACATTTAAAAATTAGCTGGGTGTAGTGGCGCACACCTGTAGTCTTAGCTATTTGGGAGGCTGAGGCAGGAGCATCGCGTGAGCCAAGGAGTTCACCGTTGCAGTGAGCTATGATGATCACACCAGTGCACTCCAGCCTGGTCAACAGAGTGAGACCCTGTCTCTTAAAAAAAAAACAAAAAAGAGTAAGGAAATGGATTCTCCCATATGAGCCTCCCGAAGGGACACAGCCTTGCCAGCACTTTGATTTTAGCACAGCCAGACTGTCCTTGGACTTCTGAACCCAGAACTGTAGGATAATAAATTTGAGTTATTTCACACCACTAAGTATGTGGTGATTTGTTAGAGCAGCCCTAGGAAATGAGTTACTTTAGATTATTAAGCAGACTCATTTCAGTTTTTAAAATTCAGTCATGCTCATTTTGAAACTTAACTCAAAGCTCTGCCCTTTGCCCCAGTGAGGGGCATGGGAAGAGGGGTGGAGGCTGCCCACATCTCTCAACAACCCCTTCCCTGCACTTAGTTCCCCGGGGTTGGATTGAGGAGGAAAGAGGGGGACAAACGATTTTCCATGGGAAGCCTCCCTTCAGTGGGCCATTACCACGTGTCTGATTTGTGTAGTGGGGTGGGGGCTGCCAACGGGCTAACCCATGAGGGACTCAACCCCTGGTCTTGGAGGGGTCTCTGTGGTCCCTTGAGAGACGCAGCTGCATCTTTGGGCTGCTTCTCAGCATCCTCTCATGCAAGTACTTCTTTGCCGTCCTTCAGTAGCTCTCGGCAGTCCTGCACCCACAATCTTCCTGACCCTCTGCAGCCCCAATTCCAGGCCTGCCGGCAAGGGTAGGACCCAACTTCCATACCTTCCCAGGGCCGAACTTGACCGTGCACCCATGGTGCACCCCCCACTGGCTGTTCTCCCCAGGGCCGGTCTCCCTTCTCTGGAAGCACCTTGGCCATTAAACTAGACTGTTGGCCTAGAAGACATCTCACTGGAAGTGGGGCATGATTCCCTTGTGCCCCCTCTCTCAGCTGTACGCTCCCAAAAAAGACAAATTCTTCTCAATTCTGTTGAAAAGGCAACTCTCAACAGCCTTTGGAGCAGGGGCTGACCCAGTGCTATTTCTCTGGTCTTAGAACATGGGGAACTTGGGACTCTTATTCTCAACGGTGGGCCCTGATCACTCACTCTGGGGGATCTCCTGTGGCCCCTCACACCACCGTATCACTGCCACAGCAATGCTCCTTCTAAAGCAAGTTATCCTGAACCCTGTTTGGTGTTTCCTTGATGCCTCGGGGGCTTCATTACCAACATCAGCATAGGAAGGCTCTGTGACATAGAGAGAAAGCATTTGGGCCCTCCATCCTTCCTGGGTGACCTTGGCAGGTCGTTGACCTCAGCCCTGGTTCCCTATCTGGGGATCAGGGGGTGGCTGAGGGTGAAATGAGGGGAGAGATGGGAAAGCATGCAGTGGACTAAGACTGCATTGAACATGCTCAGAACATCCGATGGCAAATCAAATCCATTTCATTTATAAGAATAAAACTGAAAAAAAAATACTTATCACTCTGAGCAGTTCTGAAAATGACCCATAGTTTCACTTTCTGACATCATTCCACTTCCTCTTTCTTTCCCAGGAAGCTGATGAGAATGAAATTTCTTTGGCCTTGAAACCTAAGCAGTAGTTTTTTTTGGAAGCTACATGACATGGTTGACTGATTCTTTTCAATTTTATCAAAGTAAACGCACATAGTTCGAAAATCAAGTAATGCAGAGGGGTTTTTTTGTTTTTTTTTGCTTGTTTGTTTTGTTTTTTTTTGAGACAGAGTCTCACTCTCTTGCCTGGGGCGAGTGCCGTGGCGTCGGCCTAGCTCACAGCAACCTCAAACTCCTGGGCTCGAGCAATCCTACTGTCTCAGCCTCCCGAGTAGCTGGGACTACAGGCATGCGCCACCATGCCCGGCTAATTTTTTTTTTTCCTATATATATTTTTTGCTGTCCAATTAATTTCTTTCTATTTTTTTTTTTGGTAGAGATGGGGTCTCGCTCTTGCTCAGGCTGGTCTCGAACTCCTGAGCTCAGAACGCTCTGCCCGCCTCGGCCTCCCAGAGTGCTAGGATTAC